>ML785260.1:48993-60230 GCA_009831015.1 Picea engelmannii
CATGAATTTATACATCTAATTTTTCTTTGATTTATGTTTTTTTACATTCATAAAATTGACAATTGGGGTATCATAATCATCCAAGGACATTGTATTTTGTGTGCCCTGTCCTTCTATTGTTTGTGTTTCCATGCACTCATGTAACATACTTCTGGAACGTCACTGAGAAGGGCGTCGAGGCATCTCTGTAGGGTCGTGAACTGCAACAACGAAAATGATCATATCGATATGTTGAAATATAATTGAAATAACTAATTCATTATTTTGATTAACATTACACTATTTCTCTTTACTTGTCTGTGTAGCTGTGATAGTTGGCGCGTTAATTTCTTTTCCAATTGGTTCCTCTCGCAGTTCACCCTCCTGAGCTACATGCTCTTCAATTTTGAGAAGATAATATATAGATATAAGTCAAGAAATAAATATCTAGAATCACAGTAAATATTTCTAATTCTGAAGCATACATACCGGAATGGGTACTCTGCTCCCCACTATCATTGGACATGTGCACCCTTGTATGCCATGGTGTCTGTTGAATACCACTAGATTCACTGCTGCGGTAGCACTGTTTCTTGAAAATAAACATAAATAATTAGTTAAGGGTGATATAATAAAATATGAATAGACTTTACAAGCATGCTATTGTGGTTTCCTTATTCATTTTATTTAACTGCGTCACTGGGGAGATAGGAGTCTGGCCCAAGTTTTTTCTATATTCAATCACACTTTTAAAACCATGCTTGTAACCAAGATTTAGGTCCTCCTCGGTGGCAGTAGTGTCGAACATATTTAACTGCAATGCATAACACCATTAAAAATACCAATAACAAAAACATATATTTGTTCGCTACTGTTAAGTAAATATTAACCACAGTTAATCATTTAAATCTTACGATTCGAGCTTTTAGTTTTCCATAGCCACCCTGGGATAGTTTATGCTTCCTTTGTTTTTCCACTCTGGCCTTGGTTGCTTTGGAAGTGTTTGGTAGCCTACATATGGAATTTTTGAAAAAAATTAGATATCGTAATTGTTACTTAAAACAGAAAAGAAAAACATAAAAGATCATATTTCACTGATAATATGACATGTGTTGTACCTTGCTTGACCAGCTCATGGATGTCTTCCTTATTTTTTAAACAAGTTCTCCTTTGCATCCTCTATCATGTCCTTCCACTCTTTCTTCGGAACCATGGGAGGGTGCTCATGCTTGAGGTCTAATTGCAATTTCTCCCTATACTGGGCTCTGGTATATTTTAAATTCTTGTTGGCTAACTTTGTAACAAGTATACCATGTGGTCTATTAAATCATCTTTCTTTTTTCTATCTTGGCCATTCCACCTTGTGCAAATGGTGGGGCCAAACAAATCCAATTCTTTGTCATTTAAGTTTCTATAGAAAACATTGTTTCCTGCAGAAATGTGTTATTGATTTATAATAATCTCAACAAATGTCCATTTCAATTTCATGAAAAAAATGAATCAATTAATTAACAATTACCTGCAATCTTCTGAATCTTGATCAGAACACATGCGTCATCCACCAGAAAGGTGAAATCTAGTGATCTGGTGCTTTTAATTCGTTCTTCTCCATGTAGAATAATTTCCTCTCCATCTACAATATGTTCCTCTCTGGAGTCATGTTGAGTCCCATGCTCCAGCTCATCATGCTCCGGCGTGTCATGCTGGTCAAAATCATTGCGCACATCAATGGATTCGAGGGGAACCTCAGGATGCTCAAAAAGCCTCACTTGCAATTTGCTATGTCGACATTTGTTTTGCATTGGACCATCACTGCTACCTATAGCAGTTGCAGGATCTGCAGGTTCCTGACGCACGAAGTTTAAAAACTCCTACAAATGGAAAACTTTACTTTATCAGATCATATAGAAAATAGAAAACAAAAAAACAGATATGAAGTTGTCAAAGCTGATAAAAATATGTGAAGATGCCACTTACCCCAAAATTAGTTATTGTATTTTGTAGCTCTAAAATTCTTGACCTGTCCTCTTGTGTTAGGGGTCTTTTTCTAAGAAAACCTAGATATTCTATGTTAGCCTTCTTCAAGGCCTTCGTTATAGTTGTCATTGGGTCAATGGGATAAAATATTCTATCCTCATCAATATCCTCAGTGGTAGCCTTCCCATGTTGACCATGCCACAATACATTGATTAATAAAATTAATGAGATGAACTTTAACATTTGAGAAATTTAGTTATTGTAGTCATAAGTTATTACAATATTTAACATTTACCTGCTGAGGCATAGCAGGTGCCTTTCCACGATCACCCTGGATAGATGTACAGGGTGATTTTCGGATATGGTCACCCTGGACAGAAGCTGACACAATAAATCAATCAACAAAAGTTATGAAATTTACCTGTAACATTTAAAAAATGAAATATTGGAGTAATATCAAAAAAAAAAAATTGAAATTTCATAAATTTAGTTGTTCTAGTCATAAGTTGTTACTGTATTTAACATTTACCTGGTGAGGCACAACGGGTGCCTTTCCACGGTCACCCTGGAAAGATGTAGCTGGTGATTTTCTGCCACGGTCACCCTGGACAGATGTTGACACAATAAATCAATCAACAAAAGTTATGAAATTCACTCGTAACATTAAAAAAATGAAATATTACAATAATATCAGAAAAAAAAAAATGAAATTTCAGAAATTTAGTTGTTGTATTTATAAGTTGTTAATGTATTTAACATTTACCTAGTGAGGCACAACGGGTGCCTTTCCATGGTCACCCTAGACAGATGTAGCGGGGGATTTTCTGCCATGGTCACCCTAGACAGAAGTTGACACAATAAATCAATCAACAAAAGTTATGAAATTCACCTGTAACATTAAAAAAATGGAATATTGCAGTAATATTAGAAACAAATAATGAAATTTCTGAAATTTAGTTGTTGTAGTCATAAGTTGTTACTGTATTTAACATTTACCTGTTGAGGCACAGTGGGTGCCTTTCAACAGTCACCTTGGATAGATGTAGCCTGTGTGATCCGTAGGATCTTTTAATGACTTATGGTTGAGTTTTAATTTTGCATGCGTTAATTAACCATTTGAGAAAACTTAGTGAAGAATGAGTAAATAAGAGGAATTATAACAACCATATACACATTTGCAGATCTGAAATGAAATAAAAGACAGCAAACCATAACACGCAGATTGATAACGGAGTTCAACACAACTTTGCCTACATCTCCGAGCCTTTTCTCTGTGGGGGAGGCTTCTTTATTTCTGCTCAAAAGCTCAAAAGTACATCACTGCAATGCCAAATGGCTACAATACTGATATGGTCATGTTCGTCCAGATCTCAAGAACCCTGCAAAGAAAATGACACGCAAAACGGATGTTCGGAGCTCCCAGAAATGGTCCGACAACGTCTCCTCCTCAAAAGCTTCTCTGCCTCAAAATGGCTTTGGCTTGGCTTCTCTTCAGCATAATTCTGCTCTGAATGCCCTCTAATGCTCCCTCCTGGCCTCAAACAGGCCTTGGTTATATAGCTTGAAAGTTGGTTGCTCATCTCCAACTTCCTCCAAGAAGTTAGGCTCCAAAACTACCCAATAACTCCCAAAAACCATTAACAAAAGGCTTAATTACAATTAAAAACCCAATAATTAGTTAGAAAACCCACTTTCTAACCATAATATGGGCGCTAGCCCCCTTCTCCTGGCGTGTGCTCCCTTTGAACGGTCACATGGGCTTCATAGGGCCAAGCGCTAGCCCAAAGGGCTAAGCGCTGGCCCCTCTCCATTCGTTGACACTTGGTTCCATTGGCAACCATACGACCGTTGTAATAACCATGCACCTTTCCGTGTGGCCAATGGTCATATAACAATGCATAGAATCGGGGGTCGGGGCTAAGCCCCGGCCCGACCCCCCTGCCGAATATTACATAAATCTAATTCAAATATATATTATAACATATGCTTTACAAGGAATAATGTGTGGCATGATGGTTGGTCGGACTTTGTTACATCATACGCCGGTGGGGAGGTCCGGGGTTCGAATCCCCCAGACTCCATAAAATTTTGACACAAACCATATAGACCAATACCGGGGTGCCATGTGGCAGCCCATGATTGGGCCACATGGCACCCAATCACTTGCCAATTAAACACCACGTGTCAGCAAATGATTCGCTCAGAACCTACCAATAGATGACTGCCACATCATGCCATGTCACCTCAGACACGTCAACTGCCACGTCAGATGTTGACGTCATCCATGCCACGTGTCACCCTTCCAGTGCTGACATGTGTCACCTCTGCATTGGTCCATCCGTATGCCCAAATATCCAAATCTGCCTGCCATGTGTCATCACCTGGAGCTGCCACATGTTGCCTTCTGGGATTGCCACATCACCCATATGAACCTGCCACATCATCGTACGTATATGCCACGTCAGCGTCCATACGGACTATACAGACTGCACAGTCAACAATTTTTTTGCATGTTTGACTTTTCAGATAGAATGCGATATCTTCTCCATACGGAATCCGTTTGACAAAGTAAATATACCACTGGAATCAGGAAGACGAGACAGACGCAATGGCATTGGTTTTATCGGATTCTAAGCACTTTCATTTTTGAGAATTTTTCAAGCTCTGTCAGGCTTCTGGATTCGATTTCGGATCACAGTGATATCTCACGGTCACCCTGGATAGATGTTGACACAATAAATTAATCAACAAGAGTTATGAAAGTAATTGTAACATTAAAAAATGAAATATTGCAGTAATATCAGAAAATAAATAATGAAAAATCAAATATATGTAGTAAAAAATTGAAATATTGTAGTGATAAATTGTAACAATGATTGATCAAAGGTTGAGTTGAATGGTATGTNCCCCCCAACCACATCTATTTGATTTAAGTTGTAATCGATCAACAACTCTTCACCTGGAACTATTGTTTTTGTTGCACATACAAATATACAATTTCCTTCGCATCCCTCAAATATGCAGTTTGGTTTCTTAGTTGTTGCCACTGGTCATGTACTATTTATAAAGACTGCAATGTTTACAGTAGCTTTTGGCCTTCCATCAATATACATAGTTGCCCCTTTATTTTGATTGTTATCTACAAGTTGTATATAATTTGCGACAACTCCGTATCTCCACATACTTTGTGTATATCGGACCAACATCAACCAATGATTGTATTTGTATAATGGTCCGACATACTCCATCAATTCAGTTACAGTGCCATAGCGGACCTTTGTGCCATCCATGGAAAATAACCACAATCCATGTAAGGATGAAGGAGCAATGTGATACATCCTCCCACTAATGAAGAAATCTGTGTCCACTTCAGGTAGCTCCTTAGGTGCCCATCATTGCACTAGATGTTTATACCTCAAGGGAAACTCAATGTCACCTATGCTCTCAGCATCATAATTACATGACCCTCCATTGGCAATAAAAAATTGCATGAGTATACAAAATATTTTCCTTACCTTTTAAGATCTAGTTGATCTAGTACAACACGTCTCACTTTCAACCTCCCTTAGTATATCTTGATCATCACTCGAGGAAGATAGATCCGACATATACCTATTTGGTGGTACCTACACTCGTTAAAACAAGAAGATAAGTTATCGTGCCAATATATGTCTATGGTACCATCACAGTTGCATATAGTTGCATATAATTGCAATATAGTTGCATATAGTTGCATAAGTTTCATTGTTGCATAAAGTTGCATATAGTTGCATATTGTCACTAAAAAACATGATGAGTGGCATTGTTGCATATAGTTGCATAGTTGCATATAGTTGCATTTCATATAGTTGCATACGAAATTGTTGCAATATAGTTGCATATAGTTGCAATATAGTTGCAGTTTCATATAGTTGCATAAAGTTTCATATAGTTGCATATTTGCATATAGTTGCATATAGTCACTAAAAAACATGATAAGTTGCATTGTTGCATATAGTTTCCTAGTTGCATATAGTTGCATACGGAATTGTTGCAATATAGTTGCATAAGTTGCATTGTTGCATAAAGTTGCATATAGTTGGATAAGTTGCATATTTGCATATAGTTGCATAGTTGCATATAGTTGCAATATAGTTGCATAAAGTTGCATAAGTTGCATATAGTTGCATAAGTTGCATTTTTGCATAAAGTTGCATATAGTTGCATATTTGCATATAGTTGCATACAAAATTGTCATATAGTTGCATATAGTTGCATAAGTTGCATTGTTGCATAGTTGCATAAGTTGCATTGTTGCAATATAGTTGCATAAGTTGCATACAGTTGCATAGTTGCATAAGTGACAGGGTTGTTGTGTTTATAGAGTTTTGAGCTTCAATCTCTTTTCTCCCATGCATTTTCGTCCTTACCATTTGCACAAGCCTGGTTGGATTGTGTCTTTGTGATGAGTAGTTCATTTATAATTCATTTATATTTGCACAAGTCCGACGATAAGTTGCATAAGTTGCATTTTTGCATAAAGTTGCATATAGTTGCATATAGTTTCATATTTTCATATAGTTGCATATAGTTTCATAGTTTCATATTTTCATATAGTTGTATATAGTTTCATATAGTTGTTTTCATATAGTTTCATATTTTTGCATAAAGTTGCATATAGTTGCATAGTTGCATAAGTTGCATAAGTTGCATTGTTGCATAGTTGCATAAGTTGCATTGTTGCATATAGTTGCATAGTTTCATAAGTGATAGGGTTGTTGTGTTTATAGAGTTTTGAGCTTCAATCTCTTTTCTCCCATGTATTTCCCTCCTTACCATTTGCACAAGCCCGGGTGGATTGTGTCTTTGTGATGAGTAGTTCATTTATAGTTCATTTATATTTGTACAAGTCCGACGATAAGTTGCATATAGTTGCATAAGTTGCATTTTTTCATATAGTTGCATATAGTTGCATACGAAATTGTCATATAGTTGCATAAGTTGCATACGAAATTGTCATATAGTTGCATAAGTTGCATTGTTGCAATATAGTTGCATAGTTGCATAAGTTGCATAAGTGATAGGGTTGTTGTGTTTATAGAGTTTTTAGCTTCAATATCTTTTCTCCCATGCATTTCCATCCTTACCATTTGCACAAACCCGGTTGGATTGTGTCTTTGTGATGAGTAGTTCATTTATATTTGCACAAGTCTGATGATAAGTTGCATATAATTGCATAAATTGCATTTTTGCATATAGTTGCATAGTTGCATATAGTTGCATATAGTTTCATATTTGCATATAGTTGTGTACAAAATTGTCATATAGTTGCATAAGTTGCATATAGTTGCATATAGTTGCATAGTTGCATAAGTTGCATTGTTGCAATATAGTTGCATAGTTGCATAAGTTGCATATAGTTGGATAGTTTTATAAGTGACATGGTTGTTGTGTTTATAGAGTTTTGAGCTTCAATCTCTTTTCTCCCATGCATTTCCCTCCTTACCATTTTCACAAGCCCGGTTGGATTGTGTTTTTGTGATGAGTAGTTCATTTATGTCATTGTTGTGATCTTGTAACTCAATGGTTTAATTCCCCTTAGGAAAGAAAAAGGTCTTCAGCCTCATGCATGATGCATTATTCGTGAATATTTCATTCCCAATGTTCCAAAAGCCATACCTATTTCAAGTTTCTGATTTTTACTGCATGTTTTGTACTATGGCTGCATATTGGAGTTCATATTGTATATTGCAATGGCCATGGCCTCTTAGATCTGAAAGTTATATTTGAAATCTCCATTGAAGAATTTATCTAGACCTTGATGCCCCTGACCTCATTTCATTATATATTTAATGACCTAACCTCTTGAAAGAAGTGTTGATCATTCAAAGTTGCCATTGTATAAATGTCGCTCACTCTCTTCATTTACCCTTCTTTGCTTGGTAGTCCATGATTTGTGTTGTCAAAGTGTATTAAAATACTATGTGGCCATAAGTTGATCCCTTACTTCTCAACTTCATGAGTAAATTCAAGTTCCAAAAGACTTGAGTTGATTGTCTATGTTCGACTAGCACTCAACATGTTGTTGTGAAAAGAAAAAGAAAGCTTTAGGGCATGTGTTTGAATCTCAATCTTCCATACCTTTTTAGCCTACTCCAAAAACACAACAATATAAGGGGATATAGGTACTCACCATTCTGTGTGCCCTCGCATGTGCCCTCGAATCAGTGCCCTCTGTGTGCCCTCGCAGTGTATCTCCTCCATGTTCCCTCGACTCAGTGCCCTCCGTGTGCCCTCTCCTACCTGCACAGTGTTCCCTCCATGTGTCCTACACAATGTGCCTCCTCCCTACACAGTGATCTCCTTGGTCGCGTGATCCCCTTGGTCGCATGCACAATGATCTCCAAATCGATGACATCAATGGTCGAGCTCCTCCTAACACACTATGACTCCCAACTATGGTCGCGTGCAACAATGGGTGGGCTCCCAAATATGGTTGCGTACAGCAATGGGCGGGCTCCCAACTTTACTCTCAAAAAGTTTGTTTTTGCAGGAATAATGAGCAATGCACATAGATTTTCATTTCAAATTTAATAAAGGCATGGTACATAAATCGTTGAATCAATTCCTTGCAAACATTCTTGCCATTTTTTGGTAACCCTTGGGTTTATGTTGCCTTGTAAATGTTCACAAATGTCATTAAAAAATCTAGGGATCTATTAAGAGAGGTTTGAGTTCACTAAATAATCCATCAAATATTTGTTTCTTTCATAAGTAAGATGGGTGAAAGATGGGTGAGAAAGGGTTTTTTGTTTTTTTATAAGGTCTATTTAGTGTTGAATGATATAATGTTTAATGAAATCCCATTTTGTGCAGATAATGGTGAAAGGAGGTGATGCATTGCATCTATATCAAATCTTCACTAAAGATAATATCATTCTACTACTCTAAGTTTCAACATTGGATCCATTAAGGATTCATTAATGGTGATTGACATAATGATAAAGATAAATTGAAGGAAACAATGAATCTAATTATAATGGGGAATATGTTGATGGAAAGGGTGATGATGGTAGCATTGAAGAAAAATAATCTATTTTGGTAAAAAAAATAAAAAAATCACAAATAATGTTTCCATGTAAAAAAATTATTCCATATATTTTAACATTAGTTTCCATTATATACTTATCTTATTGTAATTGTTATGTAAAAAAAATTGAATGCACATTATGCACCACATCACTCATAATGTCAATATTATTTTTATCAATGAAATCATCTTAATCATCCTTCTACTAATGATGAAGATGATTCTAATGAGTATTTCACAAAAACAACATTGCAAATGATCATCAACACTATTTTATCTTCAACAACATGGCACCTTTAAGATGGTAAGTGCATGTATAATTTCTCTTTTTACCCTCTTTCACTTTTGCATGTCACTGCAATAGGGTAATTGTTATTTGCTTGATTGTGTGGTAGTTAATTAGATTAGGGGTAACTTCACATTGAAGGGTGATGACTAAGGCTAGGGGCAAATTTCAATTCAAGGCTAGGAATGACCAGGCCCACATCAAGTGAAGAAATAAAATTAAGAAGTTGAACATGTGTTGTCCCATTCCATGTCAACAACAATGCATCCATTCACTGGGAACACTAAAACCCGACAAATTGATGACTCTACTAAATTAGGGTTTATGGTTTACATGATGAATTGATGATGGCAGAAAGTGGGTGTGTGAGTCAAATTTGAGTCCATAAACCCTCCCATATCGTTAAGGCATGTAGATATTCTATCCATTTAAAATTTCAATGCATACATAAACAGTTTGAAAAACTTTCAGTGTTGGCCCCATTCACAGGTCATTGTTGCCCGTGTCTAGTCATAGTACAATTTTCTTGTAAAATTTGTATAAGATATTTGGAGAACGATAATTTTGAAGGTGTTAGGCCTCTTCCAACACACCACATCCAGATCACCACTCATTGACAGTCTGTGTATTGATCCCTTTTAGTTTTGGGTTGTTAGTATTTTCAATTGCAAGCACCTTTCAATCTAGTCAAAGTTTAATTAATGTCCCTTGTTATTGTAGGGTTATAAAGCTTCATGATCCAAATGGCCATATGCCTCCAACCTTGTGATCTAATGATCATTGGGTGACAAATGTCATAATGGGTGATGACTAAGACTAGGGGAAACTTTCAATTAGGTGCATCGTTGGTATGATTAGGCACAGTCACGCATAGCTCCTCTTGGTTTTGAGAATAGTTCATTCTCTACTAAACAGGGGAAACCACGTGAAGGTGGAAGCTCTAATTATGCGCCTCCCCCCCCCCCATCCCGCCCCCCCTCACATCACTCTCAATTTCCCCATATTAACTAATTTTAAATTCTAAAGAACATGTATCAGATACTATATTATACAAAATAAAAACATATAAATATCATATAAAAGATATAAACACATACCTCTTCTTTTCAACAATTAAATATCAATCATCATATTCTTCATCCAACTCAACATCTGTATCAAGATATGGTTCAGAATCGATATTGGTGAAAGGATCATTCATATCAACATCATCATCAATGTCATTTTCGCTAATATAGTTATCGATATCGTCAATGAGATCATTGTCTCCTACATTTGGATGATAAAATTATTCAACTTCTTCGTCTGACACATCGACTATATGAGCCACCTGCTCCTGATATGCATAATCATGATATTCTTCCTTGTTATTATCTTTATCCTTGGCTACATGATTATACTTTACTGGTCTTCCTCTTGGATCATATCTAACAACGTATGACCAACCTGCTTTACCAGGTACCTCTGAGTAAAATACTTGCTCACATTGACTTGGAAGAACATAAGGCTTTGTACTCAGTTCAAATGCCCTTGTATTAACCATGGTAAATCCATTATCATGCTCAATAATAGTTTTTTTAGGATCATGTTCATGCATCCGTAGCCTATACCATTTAACCTCAAACAAAACTATTTTAAAGGAATTAAAATCACACTCAATTATATCCTCCAAATGCCCATAATACCTATGCTCAGTTTCTTCCGGATTTCTGTCACTTCTAGAGGAAATGTTGGTGACCTTAAACACCGTAGTTATCCCACAATCTGAGGTTTTCATCTTATTATCCAACATTTTGATACAAAATTTACGACCATTACACCACATAGCCTTGTGATGTTTCAACTGCAACATGGAAAACAAGTAAAAAATACATTGCCAATTAATAAACCTCATATAGGAGTTAGTAAATATATATTTCAAAAATT
>ML785260.1:60622-86380 GCA_009831015.1 Picea engelmannii
TATCTTCTTTATGGATTTCTTTTGATGATAGCCACCTACAAATGTCGATGCAATAAAATAATATCAAGGCATACATAAATTTGCAGATAAAACATAATATGTCAATAAGTTCCACTACAAATCACATAAGAAGTACATTTTCCGTATAAAACAATACTTATCTCATGTATTTTCCAAGTACATAAATAATTTGTTTTATGTTGTTGTCAAAGTCGTCTGGGAGAGATAAAGGTAGAACATACTGTAACAAAAAACAAATAATTATTGTTTGTTTCCAAAAACTGCGTACCAATAAGGAAATATATTATAACCTACTAATTACCTTAATGAATGTATGCCAGTCACGTGTTTTAATCCCACCAAAATCACCTTTTTTGTTAAGATATTTTGTATGTTCGACGAAAACCCCGTCGGAAACCTAATTTTTCGAATGACCTCTTTTACAATATTCCAATGAAGACTAGTATTTTGTTCATGACCATTGCCATTAGAATTAATAATAAAACTTTGCAATGTGTCATTAGCTTCCTGGATGTCACAACAAATCTTTCCAATTCTCTCTTTGTCAGTCCTTCCATCTAATATTCACCATAACAATTCTGTTATGTTCTTCCCAATATGCATTGTATCAAACAGATGAACTATTTGTAGGTGCTCGTAGTAGGGAAATATACTGAATTGCATCGGGTAACTTTTCATTCCTCGTGGAAGCCCATTCGTGCCTTAATAACATTCATGAAACATCAAAAAATTGAAATTAACACTAATTAATGGGACAAAATGAAATTAATACTAATGAAATTAACCAAATATTTATATAATATGTCATACATAAATAATTTGCGTACCTTGACGTTTTCTAATATATTCCAACTTCCATAGGCGAGGTGTCATTCTTCACGGTTTTTTTCCATTTTCTTCTTTACCATTGAATTTTGCTTTGTTTGTAGTTCGATAACTATGGTTCTTAGGGAGAAAGTGCCTATACTCATCAAACACTTCCTTTCCTAAACTCCTCGAACAATGAGATTTTATCCTTGGACCACAAACTGGGCATGCAAATTTACCCTTTGTTTGAAGACCTACAAGATATATGAATTAATGTATTGTCAAATTAGAGTTACAATTTAAAATAATGCATGATATTTTCAATAAATATATAATATTAAATCACAAAATAAAGGAACAATATACCACAAAAATGTGTTAACCCAGGAGCATCATGAATTGTCCATGATAGTAGTCCATGGAATTGAAATCATTTTTTCCCTATTGATCTAGAGATGTCATACATAGTGACGCCAACCCATAAGTTCAACAAATCATCGATAAGAGGCTCAATATATACGTTCATATCTTTAACCTGGTACCTACCTAATTGGTTCAACATACTGCATGATTAATTATACTTATCTAGATGTCGTTATATATAAAAGAAATAATTACTATGCAAAAAACAAAGAAATGAAATATTTTGTCATACTTTAAAGCAAATAAAAGATAATTAAATACATGGAACAATCATTGCCAACATTGTGTGCTCTCTCTTGATCAACATCCAAGGAGGAAGGTTATTGTTTATAACAAAAACATGCCACACTGAGTACGTAGAATGAATCTCTCCAAATGGATTGACACCATCAGCTGCCAACGAAAGTATAAAATTACGAGGTTCTTCTTTAAAAATTGGCCACTTTTCTTCGATGTACTTCAATGCAGAACCATTTGCAGGCATTTGAAGAACATCATCTCGACTTCTGTTCTTTGCATGGAAATCCATAAACTGTGCTATACATTGGCACCTGAACAACCGTTGGAAACGTGGAATTATCGAAATATTATGAAGAACTTTGCAAGGCACCTTATTTGACACTTGATCGGTTCGATATCTACTTATTTGACATTGTGGGAATTCATTTTATAATGCATATTGTCCATAATATATGATATGATCATTAAGACATGCATCAATAGCCTGATAGTCCATTCCAATTTCTTTCATAATCACAGATATTTCTCGATATGTGCGTGGCAAAATATTTGATGTCGGTAATAGAACTTCACTTAACAATATACAAAATTCTAAACAATAAGTCAATGTAAACAATATTAATCATCAATATCGCATCCAATATACTAATTTACGAATTAGAAAACAATAACAATATAGGAAAAAATTGAACCTTTTAAGTATTTTTGAACATGCAGGCACAAATAATTAACAAATTAAATACCTTAGTATCTGTGTGAGGAATGTGTTTGATAACCATTCAAAACCTTCAGGTTCACCAACAAAATATAGCAGATAAAAGATTTGTTGTTGAGCCTTCATAAAGAGGTTGACGTGACTTCTCGAGTAGAGGATCAACATCATGACTATCATCCTGGTTGTCCTCACCCATTGGAGCAAATGTGTCTTGGATCAATCTATGTATCTCATCTTCCTGATTTAAATAGCTAACGTTATCTCCATCCATATCATCATTAATAACTTGATCAACAGCTTCAATATTCTAATCTCGAAGTTCATCACCCTGTAAAGGAGTATTTCTGCTAGTACTTGGCAAATAACTCTCTGGAGGTTGACATTTTGGGGGCATCGTCTATATATTTAAAAACAACGTAGAAAAGTTAGTGTGTATAGAAAATATAAAAATCCCGATAAGAAATATTACTAAAATTCATGACATGATGATTATTACAGAGAATACATTAAATATTGAATCCTCTTACCAAGGGACGATATTCATAACCCCCTTCGACGTGGCCCTTCTCCCTACAATGTCTTTCAGCTGTTGTTATTAAAAGTATTTTTCTTTGCAAGCCTCTGCAATCATAGCAAGGGAAATAACATTTTCCATTGCCCCTTGCCTCTAATGCCGCTCTTAACTGAGCAAGCTTCCTGTCATTTTCATTCATAGTGACAAATCCTTGTCCTCACAAGTAATTGTCTTACCTACACCATACCAAACAGTAAGTTGTCAAATTTTTATATTTTAGCTACTCCATGATATTTTAGCTACTCCTTTCGATTATGATATGTTTATTTACAATGACCTACAATCCTCACAATTATTTCTTCTAAGACATTTTGACATGCTTTTATTTATTATCGATTAACTATTAAGATCAACATGCTTCAATTTTTACTTTAGAGTAGTATGTACTGAATCACCGTGGAAAATAATTACACACCATTTAATGAAAGTGGTTAAAATTGATCAAACTTGAATCACTTGACACCATACACTAGCCTCTAAGTTGTTTTGTAGACAAAATGCCAATCTTTGAAATTCACCACTAAAAAAAGAATGCCAACCACTTGTCATCCACAATTGGGTTGGGTTGGTTTAAATTATGATGTGTTGATTTGCATATACATATAATGGTCACAATTTTATGCTATTTACAGTGGTCACAGTTTTATTTTCTAAGACACTTTGGCATGTTCTCATTTTTCATTGTCTGACTAGTAGATTTCATCATGTTATCGTAGATTTCGTCATGAATATTTTATATTTTAGATTATTCTTATTAATAGTGTATAAACAAGTTACATCAACTACAAACTAGAGTTAATCACTACATCTAGAATTGTGTGTGATTATAAAAAATTGAGAGAAACACCATCACATATAAGAAAAGGGTATGTGGATTTTATTGAGAAAGTTGAAACAAATAAACTTTATTTGTATTGGAAGAGTATGGTATATAATCATAAGTCCATTTGTTAAAGGTTCTTAGTCATAAGCCAAGAAAGTTAAAGGTGGCTAACCATAAGCTAATATAGTTGAAGGTGGTTAGTTAAAAGTGATTGTTATGTGCCTAATCACAACATAGATGACATCTTTATAATAAGGTCATATGTGTACAAATGTTTCCTTTATATAATAACGACATATATACCTAACATAAGTTTAGGGTTAGTGTTTATGTATATTATTGTTATAACATGAGTTTCCTCCCTATCTTATATATACCATAACTTATCATTTATCAATATAACAATCAACTTCAAGATTTTATTCATGGTGATTTCTTCCTTCATTTAATTGAATTAGTAAGTGCTAGCCAACCATTAGGTGTGTTGCAAGTATCCCAACCATTATTGTCACTGTTATATTATTTTCAATTTATGCAAGTGTGATCTCATTTGGGTACTAGGGATGTAACAAGTGGTATCAAAGCTTAAATCAAGCTTTGTTGGTGTTTTTTTGTTAGTTCTTAAAAGTAAAAGAGAGAAGAAAATGACAATCAATTACTATCATTTCACCGATCATGGTTGAGTTTCAAGAGCACTTCCATATCTTTATCAATGAAAAGAGAGAGACATTATAGCTACAATTGAAGGCAAAAGGGTATGTCGATTCCATAAACCTAGAATATTATGGAATCCACATACCCTTTTCCATAGAATATACTAAATAGATCCAAAAACCAAAGACATGAAATATGGTACTACACATATAATATATTATCAAGGAAAAAACAAGCTACATGAAATTTCGACATTTGAACAAAAATTTACAAGTTAAATGAGTACATCAATAAAATAAACATACTAACCTTGCAAGTTCAAAATCCGAGCTATGTAGTTCAAGAATTGGATTTTTTCAATCGATGGGTGATGGAAAAAATAAACAGCTCAAACAAAATCCATGAACAGTGTTGCAACTATAGCAATTGTGTCGCAAAGTCTCTTAAAGTTAGGTATACATAGATCAACTAGTCAACTAGTCATTAACACCGACCAATGAGATAGGAAATATTTTCGTGGCAATAGCAACAAACTTTCGTGGCAATAGGGACGAAAATCCCTACCAAGTTAAAAAAACCGATTCGTGGCTATATCGATGAACTTTCATGGAAATATCGACGAAAATACCGCCCTATTTAAAAAAAAAACATGAAAATAATGGAAACGTGGAAATATTTCGTGGAATAATCCACTCATATGTAGTAGTGGCCATATTGTTCCTGGTTCCTTTCTACCAAGAACCTCTAATTCTTTGTCCTTCATGGTCGTCAACTTCTTTGCTATTCCGCCCAATGGTAGGAATAAATCCTTTTGATATAAATAATTTTCCATCTGCATCTTCCATAACTGGTAGTTTTGGCCATTAAATTTCTCGACCCTAAACTTTCCATCTTTCGCCATTGCTCCCACTCGAACCAGGAACCCTCTTTTCCTGTGAGTCACCTTTCACTTTGATACCAGTTGTTAGAAAAACAGGATCACATAGCAATAAAATAAGACAAATGTGGAAATAAAGTACACAATATACACAATAAAATAGAGACACAGATATACGTGGTTCACCCAATGTGGGATACGTCCACCAGAGAAATTGTCAGGTCCTTCCTTTTATTATCCAACAAAATGAAGGGATACAACCTACAACACACCCATTGTATCTTCCTCTTTTTTCTCTCAAAATCTCCTCTCTCAGAATAAAATAATCACACACATCCACATCCACAATACAATTACCTCATAAAAGAGGGTTTCCTTATAGTGAAAAAAACCTTAAAATAACTTCTACCTTCAGATCTGCGACGTTATAATGAACGGTCCAGATTGACTATGAAATTACAATATACATTTACAAGGAAAATTTTCCTTTGGGGGATTCACCCTCAAACCCCCATCGGGGGATGCTACCCTTGAATTCTCACCAGGGGCCCGTTGTTCCCCAGACCCCCCAGCCGGGGGGATGAGCCCCCCGGACCCTGCAGGGGGGAAACCCCCCTGCAACCCCCTCATGTGGAGGGGTGTATAGTCTTATGGCCTGTACAGTCTTCATGGGGTATAAACATGGATGAAAACAAAGACCTATGAATCATGAATATAATCAAGCTCTACAACCAACAATATGGATAGGCCCAAATGTGACAGAGAAATGCACTATTGTGCATATTGGAACTAAAATATTGTTAAACGTGGTCAGGAATGCATAGAAAAGACAGTTGGAAGATCGACGTGATGGGTCATAAAAGACCGCATAAGCATTAAATTTGAAAATCCTCCAAATATCGTGGACGATCGACGATATGAGGGAGAAATCACCTTAAGGATTGTGTAATTAAGATGCAATGATGGAAAAACTCATCAACTCCAGTGGTGGATAGGACGAGTTAATTAAAACAATATGGGATAGGTACAATCGGCATGAAAGAACAAAAGAATAAGAACATCGTTAAGTGAAACTCATTCTTGCATACCACTGTGAGAAAATTAGAGCGACCCAATGAGAACAGAGCTGAGCTATAGCTAGCAGAGCATGCAAACGATGACAGTTCAATAAGTGGTCACTCTAGATGAATGGGGAAAGATCCTCTAGAAATACCATTGGTTCCCCCGGGGCTAAGTAGGGAAGGAGATATGTTGGGAAATCCTACCAACTTGAAGTTTATGGAACATGACATTACCGATGAACAAATAGTTCCAGAGCTGGCTAGGGACCAATATTCATGGGCTGAACACATAATGGATGTAGGGATTCACATCATTTCCAATGTAAATTTTCACAAAGATCAGACCAAATTCAGTATCAAGTTCGGGGGTTATGAACGCTTCATGATAGTAAAAGATAAGGATACTTTTTTTCCACAGTAATATTGCTCTATATATTCACCAGAAATATAATAATTTACAGGGCAGCAGCTATAACCATGCACATAGACCTGTATGCGTTGCAACCATCAGTGGACATGTCAAAATGATTACCAATAGTGGCATATGCGAGAAGTTTACAGAAACAAAACATTACAGTGAATGAAACATAGCGCAGAGGTTCGTAAGCGCTACAGCCACATGTTACACAACAAAAGGATCACCGAGAGGACTGATTCATGAGAATAACAAAACAGAAGCCAATACAGAGTATAACCAGAGCAGAGTCCAGTCAGATAGAGATCCGACCAGGGAGAAAACGCCGATGAGGCAGGGCCTCTTCCAGTCAAAGTAATCTCAGCCAATAACCGATTCCCAAAAGTCATCCACTTCATATTTTGATTAAGATTGGGGGACCTTCATTGCCTTCCTCCCATCTGGAGAAGGTCAAGAACCCGGGTGGACGAGATAATGCCATCTTGGATAGATGGTCAGCAATGGCGTTATATTCTCTGTAAATATTGCTGGCAGAGAGGCTCTTAAACAGTCTTCTGGCATCTGAGGTTCTCTCTTTCTAGCTTTCCAGAGCAGCTGATCTGAGATCAACTTTGTCGTTTATCCAATCTATGATGACTTTTGAGTCTCCAAGGAGAATCATCACATCGATGTTTAGTCTTTGTGCCAGGATAAGGGAAGCCCACGCCCCCAGTAGCTCAGCCTTGGTGTTGGTGCCTTGTCCACCATTCAGAGTCCATCTGTAAGTAGTATGGGCGTTGATGGATATATGGCCTCCTGCCCCACAACGAGATCCATCCAGTTGAGCTGCTCCATCAAACTAGGCAATGGATTTGTCGAAATTGAGAGGTGTAATATATCTGCGTTTTGTCTGAGCAAGGGTAGGAAGAGGTCGGAAGGCAGCATTGATAATTTGAGTTGTCACCAAGTAGATCGAAGGGGGTTGATCATCAAAGATAGCGGCATTTATTGCCAACCATACGTTCCAGCAGACAATGGCTGGCAAAGAAGGGTAGAGTTGTGGTATTGAGCACCAAGAAATGAAGCATGATGGTAAGGAGGGTCCTTGCCAATGTTCAGAAAATTTCAGTGAAGTTGAGACCTGGTGCCAGACTTGCTGGAAGAAAGGGCAGCGCATGAAGAGGTGGAGAGTTGTTTCGCTGTCCTCCTTACAAAAAATACACCGATTTGGTCCTGACCAGCCACGTTTCTGTAAGTTATCCCAAACAAGGATTTTGTTTTCTGCCATGAGCCAAGTGAATAATTTAATTTTGAGAGGGCAAGTCCAATTCCACAGTTTAGAGCACCAAGTCCTATCTCGGGTGTGCCAGGAAGATTCAGTCAGTGCTTTATAGATGTTGCGGACAGATATATATCCAGATTTGTCACCCCCTGTCCAAATAAGAGTGTCGGGTCTATCCTGTAGGCGAATGCCGGCTTCAGTAAGATGCTGAGTGTATCTATTCCATTCGGCAGAAAGCTCGGTATTTAGATTTAGCATGGAACTAGTGATCCAGGACTCACCAAGAGTGTTGCTGTAGCGAGAATCTAATATATGAAACGGATAGTAAAAGCCTAAACTATGTAGGCACTCCAGCAGAGGGGTGGAGAGCAGGGCTTTATTGCCCATGCCAAGAATCGCATCTTTGCCAACTTCAATGGCAGATCCGGAGCCTGGCAGCCATGCAATCCAATGGAGTAGTATAGGGAGAGATTTTAGTAAGTGCTTCCACGTTTGTGAGCCCCCAGGGGGAGAGGAGATGGCAGATCTGAGCCAGGTATGGACCGGCAAGTGAGAGATGTACTTATCTTTTATAATCTTATTCCAGATGCCTGTTGTCATCAGAATTCGCCAGAGCGTGTTTGCCGAGAGTGCTAGGTAGGTGAGGTGAAGGTTCCTCAGGCCCCATCCTCCTAGAGCTATTGGTTTTGAGAGGGTTTTCCACCCACAGAGATGTATACCCCTACTTTGTTTGCTGCCACTCCAAAGGAAGTTAAAAATCAGCTGGCGGATCTTCTTTAGCACCGAGTGAGGGATGTGTGCCAGAGCCATCCAGTACACCGGGAGACTTTCCAGGACTGCCCTGATCAAAATGTATCTGCCTCCCATGGATAAGCATCTATTACACCAGTGATGTATTCTGCGCTCAAACTTCTCAAGGAGCCAACTCCAGTCTTTTGCTTTGTAGCTAGAGGGTTTTATAAAGTAACCAAGATAGTGAAAACCGGCCTCTAAATCTCGAAAATCAAAACCAAAAAGTGATTTTAGTTCCAACAGTAAAGCATCCCTCACACCTGTGGAAAAGAAGAAAGATTTCTGAAGGTTGATTTTTAAACCTGAAACAGAGAAAAACAATGTTAGCACAAAAGAGATTTCTGTCCATTTAGCTAAGGAAGCCGAAGTCATGATAATCACATCGTCTACAAAGAGTAGATGCAGGATTTGAGTCAGTCTGGAGGTTTTGATTCCAGTGAGTTTTCCTGCTATCTGACTGCGTTTTAGCAGAATGCTGAGACATTCTAAAACCAGAATGAAAAGAAGGGGAGAGAGGGGGCATCCCTGCCGAAGCCCTCTTTCACTACGGAAGGCTTTGGAGGCCTCGCCATTTATTAAGACTGCCAGGTTGGTTGTAGTTATGCAGCCCATGATCCAATTTGTAAAGGCTGTCCCGAATCCACATTGAATGAGGATGAGCTTTAAGAAATCCCAATTTATGCAGTCAAAAGCCTGTTTGAGGTCCAGTTTTAGGAGGATGGCCGGCAAGTTTTTTGTTTTTATGCTACGTAGACATTCTTGTGCAGTGCCAATAGCATCTAAGATTTGCCTGCCTTTGAGGAAGCCGAGCTACTCCTCAGCTAGAGCCCGAGAGAGAAGAGGGCGAATTCTGTTGGCAATGATCTTTGTTATAATCTTGTAACAGAGATTACAGAGCGAGATTGGTCTGTAATCCGAGAAAAGGCGGGAGTGATTTTGCTTAGGAATCAGTACTATATAAGTATTGTTTAAAGTCCTGTTTACCGAGCCACTGATCCTTGATTGTTCGACAGCCCCAAGCAGATCTTGACCCATTAAATCAAAATAATGGAGATAGATACTTATTGTTAGTAGTTCCTAATAGCTATATGTAGAGAAAACTAATTAGATATATAGATATAAGTTAGATATTAAGTATACAAAGAGTATATTTATAAGAATAGTTTAGATATGATGAGTGAAGTCTAAGTCGACTTCTAAGAATGGTATTAGTCAATGTAGTATAATATGTACGTAATATATTGGGATGATGAGAGTAGATTCCTTTAAGGAGTTTATAATAATAAGGAGGATAGTGCATTGCTAAATAATGGTTGGTTAGATCGATGTAGTATGCAGGTTCGAAGAGACGAAGGATAAATTACCCCCTAGGTTTACTGGCAAAGTATGAGGATCATGATCCTAATGAAAGAGAGGTTTCCTGGAAATTGGCTTCATATACGACACCCAAAATAAACCTGAATAATTTTCCAAAGTTCAAAGGAGAAAAGGTGGATGGTGTAGTCCTCAAGCAACCTCTGCAGAATATCACCAGAGAAGACGATTACAAGAAGAAGAGGCTTATCAATTATTTTTCCTCCAATAAGCAGTGTTTCCTCCCTAGGAAACATGACTCCTGATGTCTCCATCCAGACTTGGGCCACCATCAAGAGGGGAGATGCCGTCAATAGGGAAAAGGTTGACCCTCTAAGGAATATTGTGAAGAATCATACAAAACTAAAGGAATAATCCTGACTAGCAGTCAAAGGCATGGAACAAACGACCCAAGCAACAATCTAAAAGGTAACTGAAGCAGTTCCAAAGGTGGCAGCGACAAAGTCTTCCGCACAACAATTCATTGTAGAGTGGAATAGCATGCAACAAGCTTGAGTGGCTTGGGATGAGCCACAAGTGAGTGTCGGGGGCCTGTTGGACAGGCAATTTTGGAGAAAAACCTAATTATGAAGAAAGGGCGTAGAAGGAAGAAATCATGCAGAAGGAAGGAAGCACGTAGAAGGATGGAAAATGCACATGATGGAGAGAGTGCACATACAGAAGGATAAAGAAAGCGAGCGAGAGAATGAAGCACAAAGGAAGACACAACGACTTCCCATAAATAGAAGAACAACATAAAATTTGTATAAAGAATGAGAAGTAGAAGAAGGCAAGGAACCTGTTAACTGAAGCTAGCCATGCCATGCATTGTAATGGTATATTTTGGGATAGATAAGAATTGGAATTTAAACCCTAGATTTTGGGTATAAATATGTAATGGGTGGGGTGAAAAGAGAGCTAGTGATAGATATAGAGTGCGAGAGTTAGTGGGATAGCGAAAGTGTGTAGAATCTGTAAAGGTTGATATTATGCAAGAATCATGAATGTAATCAGTTGATATGATGAATAAAGACAGAGTTTGAGAGTATTGTATATTGCGTTCTTTACTTGTTTATGTGTGTTTATGAATGATGTTGTTATACTGCATAGACTAGATTTAGTGTATGGATTGATTATGATGCAATATTCATGAATGTATGTAATAATAAAGACCATACATAAGCTAAAAGAAGGAACAATGATTCGTGCATCCGCCTCCCTTTCCCTTACTATTGAAAAAACCCGGTTCTTGCAGTCCCAATAGATACCTTAGGTGAGAATTCATTTGGGCAAGTAGGTGATGCCAAAAGGGTCGGTGTATTGAGGGTTTGTTGGTCATAATTTAATTTAACCTTTGGTCTTACAACCCATGCATAGACCATTTTAACCAAACACCATGCCATGTCATGCCTTGCCTTTCCATGCCATGTCATGCCTTTCCTTTCCATTCCATGCCATGCCATGTCATGATTTTCCTTGCCTTACCTTGTCATGCCATGCCTTGCATTGCCTTTTCTTGCCATGCCATGCCATGCCTTTTCTTGCCATGCCATGAATTTCCATGTTATTCCTTTCCTTGCCATGTAATGCCATGCCTTGCCTTCCATTGCCATGCCATGCCATGCCTTTCCAATCCATGCCATGCCTTTCCAATCCATCCCATGACATGCCATGCCATGCCATTTCCATGCCATTGCCATGCCCTGCCAATTCTATGCCATGCCAAGCCATTCCATGGCATGCCATTTCCATACCATGCCATTTCCATGCCATGCCTTGTCATGCCATGCCTTGTCATGCCATGCCTTGCATTTCCTTTCCATTTCATGCATTTCCATGTCATTCCTTGCCTTTCCATGCCATGCCATTCCTTGCAATGTCATGTCTTGCCTTACATTGCATTTCATTTCCTTGCCTTGCCATGACATGCCTTGCCTTTGAATTCCTTTCCATAACATGCCTTGCATTACCTTGCCTTTCCATGCCATGCATTACCTTTCCTTTCCATGCCATGCCATGCCATGTCATTTCTTGCCTTGCCATTCCATTCCATGCCTTTTCATGCCTTGCAATTCCATGTTGTTTGCATGTCAATGCCAATGCTATGCCTTGCCAATCCATTCCATACCATGTCATGCCTTGCCTTTGCATGCCTTGAATTTCCATGCCTTGCCTTTGCATTTGTTGCCTTTCCTTTCCATGGTATGGTATGGTATGGTATGCCTTTCCTTTCCAAGCCATGGTATGGTATGCCTTGCCTTGACTTGCCTTTCCTTGCCATGGTATGGTATGGTATGGTATGCCTTGTCTTGCCTTGCCATGGTATGGTATGGTATGGTATGGTATGTATTTCCTTGCCTTGCGTTGCCATGGTATGGTATGGTATCCTTGTCATGATATGGTATGGTATGCTTTGCCTTGCCATGCCATGGTATGTTATGGTATGGTATGGTATGGTATGCATTGCCTTGCCATGGTATGGTATGCCTTTCCTTGCCTTTCCATGGTATGGTATGCCTTGCCTTTCCATGCCATAGCATGGTATGGTATGGTATGGTATGCCTTGCCTTGCAGTGCCATGGTATGGTATGGTATACCTTGCCTTGCCTTGCCATGGTATGGTATGGTATGAATTTCCTTGCAGTGCCATGGTATGGTATGGTACGGTATGCCTTGCCTTACCATGCCATAGTATGGTATAGTATGACTTGCCTTGCCATGCCATGGTATGGTATGGTATGTTATGCCTTCCCTTTCCTTGCCATGGTATGGTATGCATTGCCTTGCCATGCCATAGTATGGTATGGTATGGTATGCCTTGCCTTTCCATGCCATGGTATGGTATGGTATGGTATTCATTTCCTTACCTTTCCTTGCCATGGTATGGTGGTATGGTATGCATTTCCTTTCCTTGCCATGGTATGGTATGGTATGGTATGGCATGCCTCACCTTGCCATGCCATAGTATGGTATGATATGGTATGGTATGACATGCCTTGCCTTTCCATGCCATAGTATGGTATGGTATGGTATGGTATGACTTTCCTTTGCATGGTATGGTACAATATGACTTTCCTTTTCATGGTATGGTATTGTATGCCTTGCAAGGAAAGGAAAGGCAAGTGAAGGAAAGGTATGCCATGCCTTTCCTTGCCATGCCATGCCATGCCTTTCCATGTCATGCCATGCCATGCCTTAAATTTCCTTTCCTTCACTTTCCATGCCTTGCCATGTCATTCCTTTCCTTTCCATGCCATATCATGCATTTTCTTGCTTTCACTTGACATGTCATGCCTTCCCATGCCTTTCCTTTCTATGCCATTCCATTCCATGTCTTGCATTGCCTTCACTTTCCATGACATGCCTTGCCATTCCATGCCATTCCTTGGATTTCCATGCTATGACTTGCCATGCCATGCCTTTCCTTTCCATGCAATTCCTTTCCATGTCATGCCTTTCCATGACTTGTCATTTCCATGCCAATGCTATGCCTTTCCAAGCCATGCCATGCCATGCCATACCTTGCCTTTTCATGCCTTACCTTTCCATGCCTTTCCTTTGCATGCCTTTCCTTTCATTTCCATAGTATGGTATGGTATTCCATGCCTTTCCTTGCCATGGTGTGGTATGGTACGATGAAGGCATGTCATGCCTTGCCTTTCCTTGCAAAGCCATGGTATGGTATGGTATGGTATGGTATGGTATGGTATAGTATGGTATGCCTTGCCTTGCCTTGCCATGGTATGGATGGTATGGTATGGTATGTCTTGCCTTGACTTGCCAAGCCATGGTATGGTATGGTATAGTATGCCTTTCCTTTCCATGGTATGGTATGGTATGCCTTGCCTTGGCATGGTATTGTATCCTTGGCATGATATGGTATGGTATGGTATGCCTTGCCTTGGTATGGTATTGTATCCTTGGCATGATATGGTATGGTATGGTATGCCTTTTCTTTTCTTGTCATTCCATGGTATGGTATGGTATGGTATGGTATGGTATGGTATGCCTTTCCTTGCCTTGTCATGCCATGGTATGGTATGGTATTCCTTTCCTTGCATTTCCTTACCATGGTATGGTATGGTATTGTATTGTATGGTATGCCTTGCCTTTCCATGGTATGGTATGCCTTGCCTTTCCATGCCATTGTATGGTATGGTATGGTATGGTATGCATTTCCTTTGCTTTCCATGGTATGGTATGGTATGTCTTGCATTGCCTTGCCGTGCCATGGTATGGTATGGTATGCCTTGCAAGGAAAGGAAAGTGAAGGCAAAGTATGCAAGGTATGCAAGGCAAGGAAATGCAAGTGAAGGAAAGGCAAGTGAAGGAAATGAAAGTGAAGGAAAGGCAAGGAAAGTGAAGGAAAGGTATGCAAGGTGTGAAAGGCAAGACAAGGCAAGTGAAGGCAAGGAAAATGAAAGCAAGGTATGCCATCTCTTGACTTTCCATTCCATGCCTTTCCTTTCCTTTCCATGCCATGCCTTGCCTTTCCATTCCATGCCTCGCCTTTCCATGTCATGCCTTGCCTTGTCTTTTCATGTCATGCTTTGCCTTGCCATGTCATGCCTTTCCTTTCCTTCAGTTGCCATGCCTTTCCTTTCCATGCCATGCCTTTCCATACCATGCCATGCCATGCCTTGCCATACCATGCCTTTCCATGCCATGCCATGCAATGGAATGCCTTGCCTTGCCTTCACTTTCCATGCCATGCCATGCATTGCCTAAATGAACAAGTTTAAAACGTAAATGAACATGTTTAATACGTAAGTGAACATGTTTAATACATAAATAATGATTATACTAAATCAACAAGTTTAATACGTAAAAATTACAATCGAAGGATTCATTAAGCATGTAATTCTACAACTTGTTGTCCCATATATATTAGATAAAAATACTTGCATGAGAATTTCAATGCCATAACATAAGCTCTCTTTATTCATATATCTAAGGTATCTTCATAGTTGTAGAACATGGATTATCATAATTAATAGGATTTACCTAGACCTAGAACTACACGTACACCTAGACCTAGAGCTAGACCTTGCCTTGCCTTGCAATATCATGCCATGCTTAGTCTTGTCATGTCTTGCCTTTGATTTCCTTGCCTTTCCTTTATTTTCCTTTCCTTGCATTTCTATACAAACATGTCCCTGAATGGCTTGAGAAGGCGAGTTTCAACTCACAATAAAACTCAAACCGGGACTCAGATGAATGAACCGTCAGTTGCATTGGAGCCGGAGCACTGGTTTTCAGCTAGTGGGCCCCCTCCGCTATCATTCCGTTGACTGGAACACTGTTTGTTGGAGTATCTTCGACACTAGGTTTTTTCTCAATGAGACATAGTGCAATTTCTGAAGAGGAGGTCGATTTTAAAGAACATTGTGTGGGGTGTTTGTGGTAGTGTAGTCACATGGTCCTTGGCTCAACAGACTTGTGAGAGCTTACAAAACTTCATTATGCTGCTCTGTTTGGATTTTATGCCCTCAGACCAAATTGGCCACATGTCCCTAAATGGATTGAGGAGGTGAGTTGCAACTCGTGATAAATCTTAAAACAGGACTCAGATGGACGAACCATCAGTTGCATTAGATCTAACGCACTAGGTTTTAGCTAGTGGGGTCCCTTCGTTGTCATTCCGTCGACCGAAAAATCATTTGTTGGAGTATCGTTGGCACTAGGGTTTTTTTCAATGAGTCATAGTGCAAATTATGAAGAGGAGGTCAATTTTGAAGAACATTGTGTGGGGAATTTGTGAGTGGTGTAGTTGCGTGGGCCTTGGCCAAATAAACTTCAGGAGCTTAAAAAACTCTGTTATGATGCTTTGGTTGGATTTTATGCCCCCAAAACAAATTGTCCACATGTCCCTAAATGGCTTGAGGAGGCAAGTTACAACTCATGATAAAAATAAAATCAAGACTCGAATGGATGAACCGTCAATTGTATTGGATCAAAAGCACTGGGTTATATCTAGTGGGGCCCCTCTGTTGTCATTCCTTTAACTGAAAAACCATTTGTTGGAGTATATCTGGAACTATGGTTTTTCTCAATGAGGAATAGTGCAATTTTTGAAGAGGAGGTCGATTTTAAAGAAAACCATGTGGCGTGTTTGTGGGTAGTGTAGTCGCATGGGCCTAAAAAAAACAGACTTGTGGGAGTTTACGAAACTTTGTTATGCTTCTTTTTTTGGATTTGATGCCCTCATACCAAATTGGACATCTTGTTAGACTATACATGGCATGGAAATTGAAGGCATGGAAAGGCATGGAAAGTGAAGGCATGGAAAGTGAAGGTATGGCAAGTGAAGTAAAGGCATGACATGACAAGGAAAGTGAAGGCATGGCATGGCATGGCATGGAAAGACAAGGCAAGGCATGGAAAGGAAATCCAAGGAAAGGTAAGTGAAGGCAAGGAAAGGCACGGAAAGGCAAGGTAAGGCATGGAAAGACAATTCAAGTAAAGGAAAGTGAAGACATGGCATGGCATGGCATGGCATGACAAGGCAAGGCAAGGCATGGAGAGACAATGCAAGTGAAGGCATGGACAGTGAAGGAAAGTGAAGGCATGGCATGGGATGAAAAGAGAAGGAAAGGTATGGAAAGGAAATGCAAGGCATGATAAGTGAAGGCAAGGAAAGTTAAGGAAAGACAAGGCAAGTGAAGGCATGGAAAGGCAAGGAAAGGAAAGGCATGGAAAGGAAATGCAAGTGAAGGAATGTAAAGTGAAGGTAAGGAAAGTGAAGGCATGAAAAGTGAAGGAAAGGAATGCGAAGCATGTGAAGGCAAGTGGAGGCATGGCAAGTGAAGGCATGGAAATTGAATGTAAGGAAAGTGAAGGCATGGCATAGCAAGTGAAGATAAGACAAAGAAAGTGAAGGCATGGCATGGCATGGAAAGGCAAGGCAAGGAAAGGCATGGAAAGGAAATTCATGTGAAGGAATGGAAAGTGAAGGTAAGGCAAGGTAAGTGAAGGCATGGAAACTGAAGGAAAGGAAAGTGAAGAAATGGAAAGTGAAGGAAAGGCAAGTGAAGGCAAAGCAAGTTAAGGCAAATCAAGTGAAGGAAAGTGAAGGCATGGAAAGTGAAGGAAAGTGAAGGCATGAAAAGTGAAGGAAATTGAAGGCAAGGAAAGGAAAGTGAAGGCGAGTGAAGGCATGGCAAGTGAAGGCAAGGAAAGTGAAGGCATGGCATGGAAAGTGAAGGAAATTGAAAGGAAGGAAAGGGAAGTGAAGGCATGGAATGGCATGCAAAGGAAAGGAAAGGCAAGGCATGGAAAATAAATGCAAGTGAAGGCATGGAAAGTGAAGGTAATGCGATGAAACGGAAGACATGGAAAGTGAAGGCAATGAAAGTGAAGGAATGTCAAGTGAAGGAAAGGAAAGGTAAGTGAATTCAAGTTTAGTGAAGGCATGGCAAGTGAAGGAAAGGAAAGTGAAGGAATGGAAAGTGAAGGCACAGAAGGTGAAGGAAAGACAAGGCAAGTGAAGGCATGAAAAGTGAAGGTAATTGAAGTCAAGGCAAGGAAAGTGAAGGAATGGATGGCATTGAACGGAAATGAAAGGAAATGAAAGGAAATTCAAGTGAAGGCATGGAAAGTGAAGGTAGGGCAAGCGAAGGCAAGGCAAGTAAAGGAAAGGCAAGGCAAGTGAAGGCAAGGCAACTGAAGGAATGACAAGTGAAGAAAAGTGAAGTAAAGTGAAGGCATGGAAAGTGAAGGAAAGTCAAGTGAAGGTAAGGAAAGGAAATTGAAGGCATAGAAATTGAAGGAAAGGAAAGACAAGTGATGACATGGCATGGAATGGAAAAGAAAGGCAAGGCATGGAAATACAATGCAAGTGAAGGCGTGGAAAGTGAAGGTAAGGAAAATGAAGGCATGTGAAGGCATTGCAAGTGAAGGCATGACAAGTGAAGGTAAGGAAAGTGAAGGCATGGCAAGTGAAGGAAAGGAAAGTGCAGGAAAGTGAAGGAAATACAAGTGAAGCAAAGGGAAGGAAAGTGAAGGAAAGGAAAGGAAAATGAACGGAAGGAAATTGAAGGCAAGGAAAGGAAAGTGAAGGCGAGTGAAGGCATGGAAAGTGAAGGAAAGTGAAGGCATGGCATGGAAAGTGAAGGAAATTGAAGGGAGGGAAATAAAAGTGAAGGAATGGCATTGCATGGAAAAGCAAGGCAAGGCATGGAAAGGAAATGCAAGTGAAGGCATGACAAGTGAAGGTAAGGGAAGGAAAGTGAAGGCAAGGGAAGTTAGGGCATGGAAAGTGAAGGAAAGGCAAGGAAAGTGAAGGCAAGACAAGTGAAGGCAAGGCAAGTGAATGCATGGAATGGAATGGCAAGACAAGGAAAGGAAATGCAAGGCAAGTCAAGTGAAGAAAAGATAAGGCATGGCATGGAAAGCCAAGGCATGGAATATAATTGCGTGACAAGGCAAGGCATGGCATGACAAGGCAAGGCAAGGAAAGCCATGGAAATACAAGAATACCATAAAAACCATAAAATGAAGCTAAAATTATTCCTTTTAAATACATATGTTCATTCAAGTAGACCATCAATATCACTTATAATACTGACAGTCCCCATTAAATTCTCATGCTCAGAGTAAGGCAAGAAGTATCATACCTTTGATGGGTTCTTACTTGTCACTTTTTGTAGTTGGAGGTTTGTATCAATAACCAAGTTTGTAAAGTGGTATACAACTTGACCTGGTTTATAATCTTGAAATACATAAACCACGTTTATTTCGTGTTATTTCATCCTATGTCAGATATGCTCCTTTAATAACCATTGACCCAATTAGAAATTCAATGCCTTCGAAGTTTGTTAGTGATCGCATGAGGGTCTTCTTTCCCTCTAAGCATCATACCAACCAATAATCGGTACCCCATTCATGATCTCTTGGGGAAACCACTGCGTATATGTGCCCTACAAAAAATGGAGTGCCAAAATGTGAGTCCACTAAATGACCAAAGAATAAAACATTGATGCTAGTTATTCAAAATTTAATAAAAGGATTCAACGAACCTGGCAGTACGAGATCTAAGACATGATCATAATCTATTGAAATACTTGATTGGTCCACCTACAACTGAGATAATTCCATAGTTATACGTTGACCAATGGGGAGTGATACATGATCCCATCTATCAACTCAGTTTGTCAATTCACAATCATACCATTCATTACTACTATATGGACCATAGAAGCAAGAGAGTTTTCTCGTCCATATTTAAACTATTGCATTTTCTAATGTTCTAACTGAATGGAATCCATGATTTCCCTAGATTGTTTTGCATTCATACCACTGTGATCGATCTACATCTACCACCTCCCAAAAATATCTATGTAGATGTGATTTCCTGTGTGATTGGTCTTCACGAGTTCCTATTCCCTTACCCATTGATGAAGAACACCATTCAACAATAGATTTTACATCTTGAATGAGGGAAGTATTTGTGAATTTCATTTCTTTCCTATGTAACTCTCTTTTTATGCATGCACCTACTCCATCATGCTCCCCTTTACCATGCCTGGACTTAAAATAGTTCCAAATGTGTGGTACCTTTAGTTTTTTGTGCAACATACATAACCATTAGAATACACGATCATTTTTTAATTGGCCTACACAACCATTTGACCAAATCCAATGTTGATCCGTATGTATGTTCTTCTCCTCAAGGTGATTGTAGAACAATTGAAAACAATGTTGTATGTAGGCTAAGTCATGACACTGATCATCGCTTATGTAGAAGTGATTCTCTTTCAATATAACTCTATTTTGTTCATTACTATCCGGTCCATGCCTACATGTGATATGGACCATTATGTTGACCTGCTCTGAGTGATAATATTGAATTTGAATCTCATTTTTCGGTTGCAGGGTGTAGTTCTCAGCAAAATCAATCACTGATAACGAAGTACCAACATGAAATGTATCACTGCATATTGTAAAATGCTCATACTTCCTTCGAGCCACATGGACATGTTGAACATAATGTTGTGTCTTTTTTACGAAGTCCTTCATGAAGTCACAAACTTGTACTTGGGAAGTAACCGATTGTATATTTTTTCTTTCCTGTCCTCCATCAATATCATATGTCACATATTTAAAGCTTTGCAAGGTAACCTCCTTCCTCCCCAATTCATACTCATTACTTACATGGATGCACATGATTAGTAATTTCATTCCACTACACTTGGGGCATGTTCCATCTAAGCATGCTTTTTGATAAAATGTAAAACCATCTGGCCTTGTACACAAGATGTTGTGAATAAAGTCTCTAGATGACGACGACAAAAATATAACTTAGCATTCCTACAAAAGGGTTTTATGCAAATATATATATATGTGTGTGTGTGTGTGTGTGTGTGTGTGTGTGTGTGTGTGTCATAATAATAACTATACTCAATGTGATATCTACAACAACATGTGTTATGAATTGTTCTTATTCGAACGTACTAAGGCTCGCATTTATGGAAAGATCTTTGGCCCAATCTAAGTGCACTATGTATTGTTCTCAATCTCTCATACAATTATGTCTGTGTGATGTCGAGAAAGTGTTTAATATGGGGCTCATGGTCCCTAGATCCCCTTCTCAATTTTAGTACATCTTTTTTGTTGGAAGAAGACCTAGCGTTCTCATGCCATAAATCCTGAACTAGTCCCTTAACCGCTCCAATTAACTTCATGTTAGAACAAGATAGCTTACCAGTGAAGACCCACAAATTTGTTGGGCCACTTGTGTTGAGGCTATCTCGTCTATGAGAAAAAATTCTAAGGGTTTTGAAATTTCATTTCAAGAGGTGAGAGGTTTGTTGTAGCAAATGACGTTTTCTTGTGATTTTGCTAACAATTGATTATGACAAGACATGTCGGGCTGCATTGTGGTATTTAGAATGATATTTCTTACCAATTCTTTGAAAAGAATCTACAAGGTTTCTAACAATATGATGACTTGTTTCTACACATTTGATTGTTTTAATGCCTAAAATTCTCCTAACAACAACCAAACTTCTAGATTTTAACAAAGCTAAAATTAATTGACATTTAGAAGCATCAGATTTTGGTTCAAAATATTCTTTAATGATTTTATAAGAGTGATAATGAATAGTAAAATTAGGTAACTTACCTTCAAGTGATGTTAGACCAATTTCATCAACCTGAATGTGTTTATGAGTTCTTCACTGCACAATGCTCAATTTAGGTAGGGATGATGGACCCCTATTATGGCACTCTTGACCTCCCTGTTGTGGATTTAACAATGTTACAGTTATTTCCCCTTCAATCACTAACAGATAAACTACGGGAGGAGAGTGGACATGGGATTGACTAGTTTCTAGAACATTTGACTATCCAACAAGATAATTCACCATAGGAACTTCTTCACCACAATGTTGTGCACGAGTTTCTTCTCTAATTTCATCCATTAGATAATCAACTCCAAGCAAATCCTCCATCATCTGGTCATCCACAACAAGTTGTCTTGAAGAGATACCAGATGGATTTCTCTCTAATGAACTCTTACGCTTTGCTTCTGGTGATGGAGGAGAAACAATAGCGGCATCTATTCTGCTAGAAATTGGATTTCCCTCTTTTGAAAGCCTACTCTTTGACATACATAACTTTTTATTTTCTCTTTTCTTCTACATTTTCGATCCGATTTTCTTTTCTAGAGGAATTTCTTTCTCGAATCCATTGGTTCCCCATGTTTAAAGAGAAAAATTGGCTTCCAAACACCCCACCACAAATTTGTCTTTGTATTATGTAATAAGGAACAACCAAGAAAACAAAAGAAGATACAAACGACAATTCCAATTGCACTTAGACAATTTTTTCTTCCAATTCCAAGAAGACACAATAAGAGACAAACAACAATTCTAATTGCACTTGGAAAAATGTTTTCCAATTCCAAGAAGAAACAAGAAGATACAAACAACAATTCCAATTGCACTTGGACAAATTTGTCTTCCAATTCCAAGAAGACACAAAAAGAAACACACAACAATTCCAATTGCACTTGGACAAATTTGTCTTCCAATTCCAAGAAGATACAAACAACAATTCCAATTTCACTTGGACAAATTTGTCTTCCAATTCCAAGAAGACACAAGAAGATACAAACAACAATACCAATTGCACTTGGACAATTTTTTCTTCCAATTCCAAGAAGACACAAGAAGATACAAACACCAATTCCATTTTCACTTGGACAATTTTGTCTTCCAATTCCAAGAAGACACAATAAGATACAAACAACAATTCCAATTGCACTTTGACAAATTTGTCTTCCAATTCCAAGAAGACTCAAGAAGAGAAAAACAAAAATTCCAATTGCAGTTGGACAAATTTGTCTTCCAATTTTAAGAAGACACAAGAAGATATAAACAACAATTCCAATTGCACTTGGACAAAGTTGTCTTCCAATTCCAAGAAGACACAAGAATATACAAACAACAATTCTAATTACACTTGGAAAAAATTGTCTTCCAATTCCAACAAGACACAAGAAGAGACAAACAACAATTCCAATTGCACTTGGAAAAAGTTGTCTTCCAATTCCAAGAAGACAAAAGAAGATACAAACACCAATTCCAATTGCACTTGGAAAAATTTGTCTTCCAATTCCAAGAAGACACAAGAAGGTACAAACAACAATTCCAATTGCACTTGGACAAATTTGACTTCCAATTCCAAGAAGATACAAACAAAAATTCTAATTACACTTGGACAAATTTGTCTTTCAATTCCAAGAAGAAACAAGAAGATACAAATAAGAATTCCAATTGCACTTGGAAAAATTTGTCTTCCAAATATTCCTAAAATGCTCTGGAAATAGCACAAAACTCTCTATAAATCAAATAAGAAGACTAAAATAAGAAAAACTTGTATGTGCACACCATTTTTATGTGAATATCTCGCATAATTTTTATCGACCTTGAGATAGATGAGCTAGTGGAGTGTGCTTGGAACCAAAATATGCCTAGCAAGAACACACGTGTGTTCCTAGAATTCATGTGCACTAAAGTGCATGCACATTCTAGGAATGTGCATGAATTCCTACTGAGCATAAAATACCAACAACTACAACTCAATCAAGTCACAAGAGAATGCGCACACTCTTAATGTAACGAATATATCATTTATTATATACCAAACATCTTTATGAATAAATATGTATAAGGGTATGGGGACAACTGAGGCCTAAGGGGTTAGGATTGAAAGTGTTTTCAAGGATATATAAATGGTTAGAGCACCAATATGTGGGTAATGTGGGTGCAAGGGTTGTACAAAAGGTATACGCATAGTGCACTAAGGGATCCAGTGTAGAGGGGGTGAAGAGTTGAGCATAAGTTATGCCTAAGATTAGATTGAGATAGGGGGGTCTAGGTCATAGTCTACGTCAAGCTCTAGGTCATCGTATTAATCTATCTCTATCTCTATATCATGGTCTAGGTCATGGTCTATGTCAAGCTATGGGTCATCATATAAATCTATCTTTATCTCTATGTCGTGGTCTAGGTCATGGTCTAGGTCTATGTCATGGTCATCTACTAGGTCTAGGTCATTCTCTAGGTATTGCCATGACTAGGTCTTGATATGTCTAGGTTTATGTCTAGGTCTTAACATGTCTTGGTCAAGGCCATTTATTTCCTTGCGATGTAGGGAGAGGGGATGCAGAGAGAGGATGAAAGAGAGTGTGAGAAGGGGAGAGGAGAAGAAAAAGAGAGTGAGGGACATGGACACAGTGAGGGGGGGGTAGAGAGTGAGAGAGTGAGAGGAAGGGGGGGAAAAGAGGGAAGGATGGTTACATAGATGAAAATAGATGAAGGCGAGGAGAGTGGGGGAGAGAGGGGGAGGGGGATATAGGGAGCGAGAGAGAGGGGGTTAGATGCAAGAGGTAAAAAGAGAAGGGAGTAGAGATGGATTGTTTAAGAGTGTGAAAGGGGAAAAGGAAGGGGGAGAGATACCAAGAGATAGTGGGAGGGAGGGACAAAGGGGAAGAGAAAGAGGGAGAGAGACACAGAGAGAGAGAAAAGATTTGGAAGGGGGGAGAGAGAGAACACGGGGGAGATAAAAAAATGGAGAGAGAGAGAGAGAGAGAGAGAGAGAGAGAGAGATTTGAAGAGGGGGGATATAGAGAGGGATTCAAAAATTGATTATGAATAAATAATATCGAATCCACCAACTAGGGGAAAAGAGAAGGAGGAAGGGAGGGAGAGAGAAAGAGAGGAAAATAGAGAGTGAGAGTGAGACTAACAACAAGGAGAGATAGAAAGAGGTGGTATATGTAGGAGAGAAATATAGAAGAGATAGTGGGAGGGAAGGGGAGATATAGAGGGAGGAGGGGGTAGAGAGAGAATGTGTGAGTGTTGGAGTGGGGGAAGAGAAAGAAAAAGAGGGGGGTTGGACAATGAGTGTTTGAGTGTGTGAGAGGGAGGGAGAGGAAGATAAATAGAGTGGGTAGAGAGAGTGAGAGGAAGGTGGGGAGAGATATTGGGAAGGGGTATATGTATGAGAGAGAGAGAGAGCGAAGAGATAGTGGGAGGGAGGGAGGAGGTGGTGGAGATAGAGTGAGACTGATTGTGAGAGGAAGGGGGGAGATAGAGGGAAGGGGGGGTAGAGAGATATAAATAGATAAATGGGGGGAGAGAAGAGGAGAGAGAGGGAGGGGGATATAGTGAGAGTTAGAATAACAACAATGAGAGAGAGAAATAGGTGGTATATGTAGGAGAGAAAGAGAGGAGAGATAGAGGGAGGTGTTGGTTGTGGAGCCTGATTATCTTCCTGATTCAGAGGTCTTTTGCTTTCAGCCATGTTTATACCCCATGAAGTATGTACACTCTTCCATGCGGGGGAGTGCAGAGGGGGGGTACCCCCTCTACGGGGTCCGGGGGGGCTATCCCCCCAGCTTGGGGGTCTGGGGGCAAGCGGGCCCCCAGAGGAAAAATTGCCTTGTAAATGTATATTGTAATTTCATTGTAAATCTGGACCGTTCATTATAAGGTCGCAGATCTAACGATAGAGATTATGTTAGGTTTTTTTTTCCCTAGAAGACAAACCTCTTTTATGAGGGAAATGTATTGCGGATATGGTCGATGGCGAATATTGTATTCTGAGATAGAAGACTGTGCGAGAAAGAAGAGGAAGTTACAACGGGTTTGTTGTAGGTTGCATCCCTTCATATGCTGGATAATAATAAAGGAAGGACCTGGCAATTTCTCTGGTGGACGTAGCCCACACTGGGTGAACCACGTAAATCTGTGTCTCTATTGTATTGTGTATCTTCTTTGTTTTGTTTCTGCATTTGTTTTATTTTATTGCTCCACAGTCCTGTTTTTCTAACAATTGGTATTAGAGAGAAAGGTAACTCGGAGGAAAAGAGGGTTACTGGTTCAAGTGGGAGCAATGCCAGAAGATGGAAAGTTTAGGGTCGAGAAATTTAATGGCCAAAACTACCAGTTATGGAAGATGCAGATGGAAGACTATTTATATCAGAAGGATCTATTCCTACCATTGGGCGGAATAGCAAAGAAGCCGGCGGCTACGAAGGATGAAGAATGGGAGATTCTTGACAGAAAGGCTCTAGGAACGATACGGCTAAGCCTGGAAATGTCGATGGCTTTCAATATTTCCAAAGAAAAGACAACGAAGGGTTTGATCGATGCATTGGCCAAATTGTATGAAAAACCCTTGACGTCCAATAAGGTATTTCTAATGAAGAGATTATTTAATATGAAGATGTCGGAAG
>ML785260.1:100025-146257 GCA_009831015.1 Picea engelmannii
GGATAGTGAGAGGAAGGGAACCAAAGAGGGAGACATGGAAGGGGGGTAGAGAGAGAATGAGAGGAAGGTGGGGATACAAAGGGAGACACAGAGGGGGAATAGAGAGAGAAATATGGGAAGAGAGAGTGAGACTGAGACTAACAATGGAGAGAGAGAGAGAGAGTCTAAGGCATGTCAAGGTAAGGTCTAGCTCTAGGTCTTTCCATGCCTTGTGATGTCTAAGTCTTTCCATGTCTAGGTATTACCATGTATAGCAGTGTGAGGGAGAGAGAGGGAGAGAGATAGGGGGTTAGAGAGGGAGACTGAGAGGGAGATAGAGTCAGGGGGTATATGTAGGAGAGGGAGGAGAGAGATAGAGAAGGAAATGATTTATAAGAGTGCGTGCACGTTCCTAGAGTGGGCGCATTATCCTAAAAATGCATGCACACTCGTAGAGCATGTGTATTCTCCTAGGAACACGTGCACGCTCCTATAGGACATGTGTGCTATTAAGAACGCGCATGTGTTCTTTTGAATTCAAAATTTTGGGGAAAGATTGACAAGGTGTATGTTGACTTGGTTGGTTGGCTCAGATTTAGGTTTGGAATGACAAACCTAGTGGTTTGGTATGCAAATTGATAAAAATCTTCATTTTTGTGAATACCCCTCTATATCTCTATCTTTGAAATTATTTTTCTATAAGCTAAACAATTCAAGTGTTGATGAAACTATAAACATAGATCGAGTCGGCTATGCAGATTTCAAATATATAATTAAAAAAAAAAAATATTGTTTACTATTTTTAATGTATTTTTTTCTTCACATATATCAAAATCCTAGAATACATACCACTCTTATTTCTGCTATAAAATTTTCAAAAAATAAAAAATATAAAAAATACAAAAAATACAAAGTTGTATATTCACAAAGATAATTCAATTTCCCACATTTCATCTTCTTGCACGATATTTAAATTTATTGTAAAAGTACCTTGAATAATCCCTCTTAACAAATTGCTCTTTTTCATTAGCTTGCACTCACCCTAAATTATATAGTATAGTTAATTATGAAAAATATTATAGATGAGATGAAAATTATAGATCAATTTTACTTTAATTATAATTTTTTTTTAGATAAAAATAGTTAAGTAAAAGAAAGTGCAATATTTTGAATAAGTAAGTTACATGTATAGTTTACTATGAAAAATATCATATATGACATGAAGATTATAAATAAACTTTACTGATTAATTATAATTTTTATTTTTAAATTTTAAATTAAATTTGTACTTATTAAATTATTTCACTTAGTTTTATATATATTAAGAATATTATTTAATTTAGAAAATTAAAATTATTCTTAATAAAAAATTTAAAAATATAATTTACTAATTTTTCATTAAAAAAACTATTTATTAACCAATTTAAACATAAATAATTAAAAATTCCACTACTCCACAGTAAGTAAGTGCAATTCAACCTTACTCAATAAAAACATCTTGATATACCAAGTTATATTAATTTCTTTATTATTAAAATTAAGATTTGAAACTTTGTACAACCCACCCCTCACACACATATAATAGTATAAACCATAATTTTATTAAACTTTCTTTCTAAAATAAATAATTATATACATAACAAATCTACAATAAAAAAATATTGTATTTACCTCTTTATTATTTAAATACTATTTTTTTTTTTATCTTAATTAATTCATTAATTCAAATGGCTATTCAAATTTATTCATTATTAAATAACTTATTGAATCCTCAACTTTACTCATTATTAATAATGAATAGGGACACCTCTCTACCTTTCCATGGGTCACCTTGTCATTAAAAACTAGGGTTGGAAAACTATTTCAATGTTTTCAATAAATTCTTATTTCTAAATAGAATAACTATCTTCCTAACAAATCTAATATTATAAAAATTATTTTATTTTAAATAATTATATATTTAATTCCAAAAAAATTAACATAAATAGTTAATTTTATAAATTTAAATTCTACAAAGTGTGTTCTGTAACACAAAGAAAAGTATAAAACAAAGATATATGCAATCTGTAACACAAAGAAAAGAAAAGTATAAAACAAAGATATATACAATCTGTTTGTTATTAGTTTTAAAAAATTATAAACACAATGGATCGAGCCAGGGTCATCCATAAAGATAATCATAATTTTCTAGTACAATAAATCTATACCTATTCTTTTCATTATTGAGTTTTGAGTTTTGAATTTGATTAGGATTTAAAATTAAATAATATTTTTTTTTATTGCGATGAATTTATACAAGCTATTCATTAAGTTTTGAAGAAAACTTAAATGAATAAACTTAAAAATAGATTGAATTTTGAAAATAAATAAATTAATGAATAAATAAACACTGATAACATAACAAAAGTATAAAACACATATATGTAAAGTCTCATTGCTATTAATTTAAAGTAATTATAAACCCAATGAATCCAACTAACTTTGACCTAGATAAAGATAAACAATTCTAACCTAGATAAAGATAAACAATTAGGTTTTTAAATTAAATAATCAAGAATTTATTATAATGAATCTGCACAAGATACTCATTCAGTTTTGCAGAAAACTTAAATGAATACCTGAATTTTTAAATTTTATAAAATAAATTTAAATGAATGAATAAACATGGTTAATAAAAAGCAAGTTGAACCTTGTAATAATAAATACTAGTAATATAAAGTAAGAGCATTGTTTAGTTATTGGTTTTTATATAAATTTCAACTAATCATTATTTTTTGTTGTTCAAAATTTATTTCTGAATGCAAAATTGGATTCAACATGCTGAAAAAACTATAAGACATTCTAATTATACAGAAATAATCACTCAAATCTACAAATCTAACAATTTCTTGCAGGATTTCGGATAAATATCCCCTAAAAAATTCCTTTTAACCTACAGCTAAAAAAAATCTCTCTTAAAGAAAGTCACAAATAACTACACACAAAAAAAGATAGATCTCATTTCATACCCTTATGAATCATATTAATCAATCTTCTTGTTCATGCTATTCCTTTGTTGCCACACATGATTTTTTGTGAAAATCCAATACAAGAGAGAGTATAGGAGAGGATGAACGCTCATACTTGTCATCTTCTTCCCCTGGTGCTGGAAGATTCAAATCGAATGATCTGCTCGGCATCGCTCTTTCCATTGTCAGGGGGAGGGAGTTGAGTGTCTACTGCTGAGGAGGAAGACGAGCTCGCTGTAGGAAGTATATTTTTCACTACACCTGCTCCTACCCACTCATAGTCATTGGGTTTAATTATCCTCTGAGGCTCCACAATTTCCTCCCCCAAAGGCATCTGCATTGACGCCACCTGTTGCTGCAGAAGGATAGCGTAGTCTATAAGATCGTTGGGATTGAAATTGGGACTAATAATAGTAGTACTGGACCCACCCATGTTGTGATCTCTCACTCTTTGCACTTCCACTTCCTCATTCATGTAAACCTGCGTCCAGGGTTTTACTTGTTTAGAGATATTGGCAGACAACTTATTCTTGTTGTTGTTGTGATTAGCATGTGGAGAGGAAAGTGAAGGGGTCCGAGTAGATCTCTCAATGTGGATGGTGTCGACATGGAGGGAGGGAGCTGGGAAGTTAGTTTTGGCTTTGTGTCCCTTCAGATTTCTGGCGGCATTGTCATATGCTCTCGCTGCTTCCTCGCTTGTGTCGAAAGTACCCAACCACCTGCGTCTTTTTTTAAAGGAGGGATCTCTGATTTCTGCCCCGTATCGACCCCACGGCCTCTTTCTCACGCCCCTGTACTTCACTTCCTTCTCATCATTCACAGCCACATCCGCATCCGCCGCGCTCTTGCTACGGTTTTTGTCTGTGGGAGCCATTCAGGGTCTTCCTGTCACAAACCGAGAAGAGGATACCGAAAGCCTGAACAACACCCGGGTGGCTAAACTGTCTTATAAGACGGCGGCAACTCTCTCACTCATATATCTGTGCGAACGTTTGCAAGCAAGAAAACGAATTTTGGCGATGGTTGTCCACGTGATTAAATAAATAAAGGAATAAATGACGTGAAGCAAAGAGCAATGTACCCAGAGGCGAAGCGTTCTATGGTCAAGTCAAATATAATTTTAATAATGAATCCCCTAGCAATGTACCGAGAGGCGATGCGTTCTATGGTCAGGTCAAATATAATTTTAATAATGAATCACCGCGTTCATTTGACGGCAAAATAGATTCTCATGGGTATTTTGACCATTCATATTATTTATTTTCCAGTTATCCAGGAATATAGTATTAAAAACTGTAAAACTGTTTATTTTCCAAATTCCAAATAGAAGAAAAGGTGTTAAAGTTTTTTTTTTTCCAAATTTCAAAGTGGTCACCAAACCAAAATTTATGTTAATCACATGGGTTCCAGTTGTTTTCGTCAGGCTTCAATATGTCCAGGAGAGTTTGAGTGTCATGGATTTTTTTTTTTTTTTCACTTTAACTAACACAATGTACAACTTACTGTTCGACGAAGGTTTGAGGGTTTTCTGAAAATTTAATCATATTTTTTTTGGGAGATGTACAACTTAATGTTCGACGAAGGTTTGAGGGTTTTCTGAAAATTTAATCATATTTTTTTGGGAGCTTTGGAAAGGAAGGCTGTGATTTTTTTAATGTATATGGATTAGTTAAAGTATCACATATAAAATGATTCAAATAGGTATGGGTTTACATTGGGTGGGTGGATGGTTGTTACGCTTATTTTTATAAAAGATGGCACATTTTTTAAAGTGTTTTATAATATTTTGTGTTTTTAAAATATTGGGTATTTAAACTGAATGTTTTTTTTTTAATTTACTATAATTTAGTTGTTTATTGATAGTGAGGATGGTTACAAGTTATTTAAAAATGACTACTCCACTTGTAATGTTATTAGAGTCGTGTACTTTTTAGTAGCATCTAACTTTAGTCTCATACATGAAATCAAATGCTATCGCAAGACTAAAAGGCGGTGTTATGGAGATTACCTTCAATAGAGTCACTCACTTTCTAATAACATTTAATTCTAGTGAAGTCATGCATTTTCTAATAGCATCTAACTTTAGTTCCATAGAAATAGATACTACTTAGATTACAATTTAACCTCTTACCTTAAAAATTTTTAACTAGCAAATACAAAAAATAATGACCACACACAGGCGAGCCATAGAGAAACTCCATACAAAGTGCAAAAAACCAGACAACCCAAAATAACTAGCCAACGGAACTAATGTAAGTTAATATGATTCCCCCCCCCCCCGCTATGCCATTGATCCATGGGTAATATATAATGCTTCCTTCAGGTTCTCCAAGCGCTTGCTTTGATAGGTTGTCTGCATCCCTACTGTAGTCCCTGAGGATGTGATTAAAATTGATAAGTTCAAAGCTTTTGACCATGTCCCTTATCCTTGCTTTCCATCCCTCGATAGCACACACATGAACATTGCCTCTAGATGACAACCATTCAATCACCACTTTGGAATCACCCAGAATTTGTAAGCGGTTGATTGAAAGATGTAAAGCCAATCTGAGAGTAGCCCAGGCACCCATAAGCTCTACTTTTGTATTAGTTCCTTTACCACAGTTAAAAGCCCATCTTATGACAAAATGATTTGGAAATTTTAATACACCACCCACTTTGCAACATAATCCATCCTGTTGTGTTGTGCCATCGAAGTAAGCAATCGTGGTATTGTTGTGTTGATGTAACATAATTCCTTTCAGAAGTTTATCCTTCTTTATTACCTCATTGTTGAAATGTTGCGCAAGAGTTTTATAGTACACCGCATGAATTGATGGAGTGCTCCCCTCAAAGATGGCTCTGTTCCTTTCGATCCATGTGTACCAACAGATTTGAGCAGCCGGAGTCATAGGAACAATCTTGTCTTTGTACCATTTCTTAATGCAATCCTCCAATGTATTACCAGTCCACTTGAGTTTATATCCTTGCGTGATCCTTACCTTATCCCATACAGACTTTGTGAATGTACAGTGAAGGAACAAATGTTCAATAGATTCAAAATCTTTTTTGCATAAATAACATAATCCCGGTCCTTCTCTGCCTCTGGTTTGGAGAGTATCCCAGGTGAGAATATTTCCTTCCACTGCCAACCATATAAAAAGTTTTATTTTTAATTGTAATTTCCATTTCCAAATTGCTTTTCTCTAGCCACTGAGAATTCTCAATTTTTTTGTTGATATTATAGCCCAATAAAGTTTTTGACATTTGGCACACCGGACATATCACCACCAGTCCATAATAAAGTATCTTCACAATCCTGTAGATAAGCTCCCGAGTCGATCAAATCTTTCCTGAATTGTTCCCATTATAAGGCTAGTTCACCAGAAAGGCCTATTTCATTACTATTATACCAAGAATTAGAGATATGTGATCTATCTCTAGTCCTCAAAGCCTGCGCCAACAGATATATATTCTTGTTGTGAAGTGCATAAATCATATTCACTGATAAAAAGGATTGTTCCCCCATTCCAAGAATCCTATCTTCCTATATCTATGAGTTGACCCGTTCCTGGGTTCCAGCTCAACTAATGATTGATTAAATGAACTGATTTTAGAAGCCCACCCCAGATGCTTGAAGTAGACTTTTGCTGAAAAGTAGGAGACCTAAACCAATTTTTTATAGTTGAGTGTGGGAGGTACTTATCCTTTATAACACGATGCCAGATACCTATGCTTGTTAAAACCCTCAAAAGTGAGTTCACAACCAATGCATGCTTGAAATCCATAATATTTCGCAAACCCCAACCCCCGTGGCACTTTGGTAAAGAAATCATATCCCATTTGCATAGATGATAGTGCTTTGTGTCACGGTTCCATTTCCAAAGAAAATTTATCATTAATTTCCTCAAGGCATTTAAAATAGAACAAGGAACTACTGCTAAAGATAACCAACAGACCGATTGACTCTATAATATAGCCTTTAGTAAGGTAAGCCTTCCTCCCAATGACAACCACCTGTAACACCAGTTATCAATCTTTTTTTCCATTCTTTGGATCAACCAAATCCAATCAGTCGCACGTCGGGGACCAGTCTTTAAATAAAAACCAAGATATTTAAAACCCTTTTCCAGATCAGAAAAATTAAACAGGAACACTGATTTAAAGGGAGATAACTCTTGTTCCGACAACCCTGCTTGATGGAAAGTAGACTTTGTAACATTTATCAATAATCCCGAGGCTAAGCAAAAGGATTTTAAAATTTTGTCTATCTCCCACCATTCCTGCAAAGTAGCATTTGACAAAATAATATCATCGACAAATAATATATGGAGGATTTTGATAGTTCAAGAGACATTTATACCTGTCATCTTCCCTTCTCGTTGACTCTCCTTGAGTAAAATACTTAGACCTTCCATAACCAGGATAAAGAGTAAGGGTGACAATGGACAACCTTGCCTTAAGAATCTTCCACTTTTAAAGAAATCTGTAGCCTCTCCATTTATTAATATGGCGAAGGATGTTGAGTCCACACAACTCATGATCCGGTTGTCATCTTTGTATCCATACCAATTTGGATAAGTATCATCCTCAATATATCCTAGCTCACACAATCATATGCTTTTTGTAGATCCATCTTTAATACTAGTGACTTTAGCTTCTTGTTTTTTATGTTGTGAAAGAATTCATGAAAAATTCCAATATCATCCTGAATACGATGCCCTTTTAAAAATCCCAGTTGCTCCTCGAAAATCGATCTAGACAAGAAAGGATTAATCCTGTTAGCTATGATTTTTGAAATTATTTTATAGCAGAGATTGCACAACGAGATTGGCCTATAATCCCCAAAAGAGAGAGGCTTATTTATTTTGGGAACTAAAGCTATGAAGGTCGAACTCAAACCACCCAAAATTTTTCCTTTCCATCTCGACTCTTCCACCATGTTAAGAAGATCCCCCTCGACAAGTTCAAAGAAGTGAACAAAAAATTCCATAGTCCAACCATCAGGGCCTGGGCTCTTGTCAATATTGAAATTTTTTAGGATATCTCTAAATTCCTCCAACTTCACCGGCGAGAATAATATCTCAGCTTCTGCTTCTGTGATCATTCTTGAAAATTTCTCCGCCACCTTGACTTGTTCTAATATAGAAAGATTAACATTCTCCTTGAAAAATTGTTTGAAATAGTTTGTAGCAGTATCTTTAACATTCTTCTGTCAAGTATGTAAGTGCCCCTCATCATCCATGATCTCCCATATGTATTTTTTATTTCTCCTGAAATTTGCGAAATTGTGATTTTTTTTTTGTATTTTGATCCCCGCTTCGGATCAATATGGCACGACTACGTTGCTGCCATAATTCTTCACTTTCATTTATCAATCTATTCCTTTCATGTTCCATATATTTTAATAGAGACTCCTTCTCTATTGTGATCTCGACTTCCATCGTGTCTTGTAACAACGAAGTAATTTCCTATTCCAGACCCTTTAGATAGGCACTTGTCTATTGATATCGAAGCTTCTGCCACTATTTATTCTTATCCTTTAGATCCTTTAATTTCCAAAGAAGTCTTTTTTGTTTACCTTCCTCTTCAAGATATTTAGTTTCGTTCCAAAGATTCTGTGCCATCAGCACAAAATCTTGATCCCGAAGCCACTGTGGATTGAGTTTGAATAGAAAGACTTTAAACATTGGAGGCATCTCCAACTGAAGAAGAATCAATGCATGATAAGAAATGAATGGGTATTCTACCCAGGACCTGCAAATTCCAACCCCTGAATGTAAATCCTCCACAATGATAAATTTGTCCAGTCTCTTGGAAATCTGGTCCGCACTAGATCGACCATTTCTCCACGTTGGAACAATTTTTCCCAGAACCAAATCAATAAGATGTTTCTTTTGGAAGAAGGACTTATAGTATCCAGTAGAGTCTCCCACATAAGATTTCCCTCCCCAAACCTCTTCCAAGGAAAGGGTCAAATTAAGATCCCCAACAATGATGATTTTCTTTTTTGTTAGTAAGCATGAATCTTCCACCTGGTTCCAAAACGACTTCCGATCCAAACAAGGCCCATACACGTTCATAAATGATACATCCATTTTTCTTGCTATAATGATTCTTGTCAATAAGATCCCACCACAAGTAATAAATGCATTTAATTCGAATACATTTGGATCCCATGAAACCAACATGCCACCGGAGGTTCCAACAGAGTTGACAACACAACTAAACTACCAAGGCCTTAGTGTACTCATAAAATTTCTAGCTTTTCCTGAATGTACCATATTTTCTTGTAAAAATACAATATCCGGGTGTGTTTTTTCAAGAACTCTTCAAATTGAGGTGATTTTTAGGGTGCCTCCAGTCCCTCTGAGGTTGAGTGAGAACATGATCATTAATTTACCCCTGCCAGGGCTTTCACTGCTCCAAGTGCAACACCCTCTGAATTAGAAGGAATATTTGATTCTAAAGTAGAAATTGTTGCAGACTTTTTTCGCGCGCTTCTAGTTTTTACAAGCGAAAGTTCTATGCCCAACCCACCTGACGATGCAAATTCCTTCTCTGTCCCAGCAGCAAGTGAACGCGAAGTGCTAGCCTCCCCTACCACAGGAGAAGGTTTTATAAGAGACTTTCCCAGAAATATTGGTAACTTAACCGAAGAAGACAGAGTGGTCTCATCATCCTCTGGTTCATGGTAACCTGGAAGCAATGAAGACGCATCCAACTGTTGTGGTCGGGATCTAGTTAATGGTTCTGTTGACAAATTACCCAAAATACATGAAGAGAGTTTCTGTGGAACATCGTCTATGGACTCAACCTGGGACTAAGACGAAACTAAAGGAGCATCGCTCGGGGAAACAATAGGAATAGAAATCAAATTCTCCTGGCACACATCAGGTTGAATAGAATAAACATGATCCTCCCCACCATCAACCCGAGAAAATTCAACATTTTTCATCGAGAGTTTTAACCACTCTGAGGAGTTTATCGCATCTGGTTCCAAAATAGACAAAGAGGAAAAGATAACAGGACAAAAAAATTTCAACTTACCCACAATCGACTCCATAGAATCTAGTAAACATTCCTCTTCCTGCACTAGGTGTAATGGTCCAGGTCCATAGAAACCTGTGTCCTGTGGAGAATCTTGAGTGTCATACCCTAGAGAGTTGTTTTCAGGTTCATCCTTGGAATCAATTAAGCCTTTACAGTCACGTCTCAAGTGAGCATTCCTTCGACAATAACTACACCTAAGGCGATACCCCCTCCATTCTATCTCTAAATTTTCTGGAAGCCCCTGGTGTATATCCATTTCAACCAATACCCAACCAATATTCATTGAGCCCACAGAAAGAGAATCAGTATCTACCACAAGAAAAACACCAATTGGATTTCCAATATCCTGTAGCGCGCCTTCATTCCAAAATTGCCAAGGTAACCCTGGCAAGAGAACCCAGGAGTGTCTTTGTGAAAAATAATCGGTATCCAGATTAAAGTCCACTCACCACCTTTTAATAATTAGACTATTGCCACCATTAATCCATCTTTTTTCGAGGAGTGAGGCATCCTTGGAAGATCTGCAAAGGAACCCCAACCATCCTTTAGTTAGGTATAAAATCTCAAGGATGTAACCTAATAGTGGCTTCCAGACTTTTTCCATCCTGTCTGTAAGAGTATCCTTTTGCAAGTTCCCATAAGTAAATCTACCCACCATCCCACAGAGTACCATCCTACATGTTTCCTCCAAACCTATATCGGAACCAAGAACCAGGCGCTGCAAAACCTTATTTGACTTCCATTGTCTTCTATGCTTGCGAGGTGGAAAAGGTTTACTAACAAATTTCCTCCTAACACTGGTAAATCCCTCTCAACTATCTATGAAACCCTCGTTTCCTCCATAGGAATGATGAGGATCTTCCGTCCCATAGTTTGTTAAGTTGGGAAAAGAGTCAAGGTGAGAAGGTTGGCTGTCCAACCCGCCACAGAGAGGATTCACACCAAGAAGTCGAATAGGAAGTGAAGACTCCTTTGGGACAGAAGAGAAATGGCTTGTATCTTGTTTCCATAAGTTATCAATAGTTGTGAACAGACCCACTTCCTGTAAAAGTCTTTCATCCGCCTCTCCCATCAAATCTCTGATCTCATTATTTAAAGTGGCCCGTCGATAGAATCCATATAATGGCGACCTGTATTCCACTAGTAAAGCCCAGTAAGCAGGTGTCACCACCGACCAATAGATAACAAGAAGTCACATGGGTTTCAATAGGCAACTAGTCCATCTGTTAACCTCCATTAAATCTAAATACGGAAACTGTTGAAATCAATGTAAAACTCTAGGAAGTTAACACAGTTACCTACAGAGGAAAGAAGAAAATAATGGAACAATATAAATACTGACACATCTAACAACTACCGACAAAATAGTCGCAAACTTCATTTAATTGCAGCTCGGCTAAATGATTGATAGTGCATTAGTCGATAGCTAAAGTAATGAAAGTTCTGTAATCCAACATAGGCACATTGAACCCCAAGGAGGAAGAAAGGCAGTCAGACTAAGGATAAAAAAAAAATACCTCACCATCCGCCTTCAATCCGAGCAAGCATATGGCTTGAAAACTCCGCTAAAAAACCACTAAAGTAAAGTTCCTGACCCCTGAAAAACGTACATTAAAAGACTCCTAGCTTAATACCAATAAAAACTGGAAGTGTATACGATGACCCTTCAATGAGACCCCCCAGTAGCAACCCTTTTCCCGAGGGTGACCCACTTACTAGGAAACCATGTCAACCACGAAGGTGAAATAATGCAAGAGGTATAATTTTCAAGCATATGTTACATAATCAAGAAAGAACCATTTGCAACATGCTCAAATGATTCAATTACTAAAGTGACACTTATCATGAGACTTGACTTGTTACCTAATGAAGCAAGACATACTGTCCTTTTTGGGTAAGGCTGGTGCAGAGGATGTTTCTATGCTGCTAACAATGAATGGTGATGTGTGGTGGAGAAGAGGGGCTATGTCTACTCAATGTGGGATCAACTAGTCATCTGGCTCTTAACACTCCATGTATTCTACATGCAGGCCTAAAGACATCATCTCCTTAGTTACCCCTAGGATTGGGGGTAACACACCCAAAAATTCTTAGCACACGTGCTCACTCACTTATGCTAACTCCATAATGTCACAATAAGATATGATAAGTGTCTCCTCACATTTCCTCTCCTTTTATAGGAGTCTAATGAGTGAGTTTAGGAACCCCTTCTAAACTCAACATTAAATTAGAATTGTTTATTCACACAGGTGGGTGTGAAGCCCCAACACAAGCCCCCAACACCAATTCCAAGCCCCAACTCCAATCCAAAATGGTTTTCACAAAAACAAAATATGCAATGAGTGTGTCAATGAAGATTCTCACATGCCTGACACCAAGGCCAATGTGAGAATAGCCGCCCGAAGCTACAAACAATAAACACAATTTAGTGTTTTTTTTTATGAAAAAAAATCTTGTAGTGTCCCCATGATGACAAGGAAGAAACAAAGGACAATGTAAAAAATGTTAGTAGTGAATTTGATAGAAGTTGCTAGTGAACTAGTGGGAAGGCCTTGCGACATTGAAAATAGCAAGACAAGATAGTACATAGTAAAGTTATTCCAAAAAGAGACCTAGGAGAGGGTTTTTGAAATGAACCCTGTGAATGAAAGGTGTTGTTTTCCACATGAATAATAAGTTAGCGATGTTAAATAATTTGTTAAAGACTATCCTGGAGAATAATGGGCTATTTTTCACATTGGTGGATTGAAAGCATAGTGATATTGGTGGCAAGGTTAGACCTGCTCCAGTGATAGTTGTAGATTTTATTGATGGGGTCACTCATGAAGGCACATCCTTTTGTGCTAAGGAAAATTTACTAGTATTGGTAGGCCATGAGAATGAAAAATGTTTTTTAGATAAATACTTGAGTATGGAGTATGAGCACTACATTGAGAAAATTGCCAAGAAAAACATTCAATTGTAGGATGGTTGAATAGTTGAAGAAATGGTTGGTGAAACCAAGAACCTATTGAGTGCACTGAAACAATGGAAAGACCAATAAGATCAAGGTAATAAATAATATTTTGTAAGCAGTGCTTCATTGGGTCTATGTGAATTATACTTGAAGGATGTTGTAGGAAAGTAGTGTTCCATTGCAAAAAGGCTATTGCGTAAATGTATGGAGAGACTAGCTCTAGAAAACATAAGAAAAATGAATTTTTTGGTATAACCTTTGACAATTGTAGAAGTAGTTGGATAGGTTTTGAGTGTCTGAGAAGGAAAAAGTATTGATTGCAACAACTAAGCAATGGTTAAATCAAACAAATAAGTTGTGTGGTGTTGCACCCAACCAATATTTGGTTGTCCAAGTCATTAGATGTATTAAGGTAGTTCTTGATGGAACATATGAGGTGTTGCAAGAGTTGTTACATGAACATGGCCACTACATGATTGAAGATGACGTCAATGGTGAATAAGAAAATGATTATTTGAAGGAAATTACAAAGTACTTGAAGAAGAGACACAAGTATGAATCTTGTCAAATATTTGGATGAAGAAGTTGGTATGGTTTATCTTGATGATGAAGTTTGTGGTGGAAATAGTTGAAGATGGTAACCCTTCTCTTATCATTTAGACAAGGTAACTGACCATGTGTATGTGTGTGAGATTTTCGAATGTCTTTAATGTCAATAAACAAGTCTAGGAAGAAAAAATAAGCCCGAGATACCACCTATAAAGGACGAAAGCCTGTTGTAATAAAACTTATGATAAAAGCCCATGTGCTTCAACAATATTTTCAATTTGTAACAACAACGATATAGTAGTCCTAAAATCAGTAAATACTTGTTGTAAAAGATGTCAATCAATGAGTAGAATATGCATGGTATGTTAGAGAATGATTATATGCATGTACTATCATGAAATTAAACTAATTACTTGCAATATTCTCAAGCCCTAGTGGATGTAACAACATTTATAAAAACAACAAATAAATCGATTATAATGAAAAAAAATGAGTTGGAATGAAAATGAAAATGCAATAAAGTACCTAAAATAACATGTCACTTTGAGGGAGAATGTGAAAATTGAGGTTTTATCTCACTTGCAAGTTAAAGACTAGTGTTGTCTTCTTTCCTTGTGAAAAATGGAGTCAAGCAACACCTTAAATTGAAGTTAGATAGCCAAGAAGGCTTGGAATTTTGAAACCCTAAGACTATACCCTCATAGGCCTAGGATTATACCTTACAAAGACTAACCCTATATTAATAGAAGTGATTTTCCAGAAGTGGTGAGTTATGATTTTTCCATGAGTTAGTGCAGGCATCTTTATATGAGGCAAACCTAGCGCTATAACCCCTCAAATCCCTAAAAATACAAATGATCCATGATACAAGTGAGACAGGTCAAAGTCGACCCCTCAAATAGCCTCTAGTTACCCCTAGTTGAGAGGGGGTAATAAGTTTTAACCTAGTTCCACTTGATATCAGTTGCTAGACGCTAGAGAAGAAGTAGGATGACACCTATGATTTATAATATTATAAACTCTAGGGTTTGTTTCCTAGAAGGTTTGACCAATGATTATGATTGGATCCTCCCATGATTTTGATCTTCAAGGATTCTCTTTCCTTTACCCTTCATTGAAGGTGTTGCATTGACTCCATATTCCCAAGAATTCAATATGGAACTAGTCTTTATCATTTGCAAGTGAAATAAAACCCTAGTTTAGCTCTCTCTAAATCTCTCTCGATTTGCATTAATTTTTTGGAATCATCTCTAACATAGTTATTCCTTCAATAATTACATTTTCAACTATTAGGGCTTGTCATATTCCTTCAATAATATAGTTTCATGCTCTTTATTCATGCAATCATTGGTGGATGGTTTACAAGTCTTTTCATTTTCATTTTCCATATCTTCATTCACTTTCTTGTTGATTTAGGATTGGTATATTGTTGTTGTTGTAAACTTGTTACATGCTTAAACATTTAGTCTTATAATCGAACTCTTATGTGCGCTTTTGGAATAACTATATACTTAATAAATCTACAATTATAAAAATTGATTTAAAAAATTATATATCTAAATTAAAAAAAATTAAAAATAAAATAATTAAATAAAATACAAAATAAAAGTGTATACTGTAACACACAAAGAAAAGTAGAAAATAAAGATATGTGGAATATGTTTGTTATTAGGGTTTTAAATTAAATAACAATCATATTTTCTATTACAATAAATCTATACAAGTTCTTCATTAAGTTTTGCACAATTTGATTAGGGTTTTAAATTAAATAATAACTAATTTTCTATTACAATAAATATGCATCTATTCATTAAGTTGTGCAGAAATGAGTAAACTAAGAATCATGTTGAATTTTGTAAAAGAAATTAAATTGAAAATAAAGATTGATAACATAGATGCATATCTTTCTTAAAATCTAAAACAAATTAAAAAAAAAAGAAAATCAAAAATCAAAAATAGAAAAAAGAAAAAGAAAAAGATGAAACAAAAATACAAAGAATAGATATGTGAAAAAAAAGAAAAAAATGAAACAAAAATACAAGTACATATATGTGAAGTCTGTACTTTATTAATTTAAAGGAACTATGGACATAATGAATTCAACAATCCTTTATTAATTTAAAGGAACTATGAACAAAATGAATCCAACAAACCAAGACATTGATAAAAATAATTTGATTAAAGTTTTAAATTAAATAAACAAGATTTTTTCTATTATAATAAACATGCACAAGCTACTACTTATTGAGATGTGAAGAAAAAACTTAAGTAAACTCTTGAATTCTATAGAATAAACTTAAATGAACAAACACTGCTACTGATGAGAAGCAGGTTGAACCTTGCAATAATAAACAGTGGTAACATAAAGAAAGTCTCTCTTAAAATATAAGAGAGATAAAGTCACAAAGAACTACACAAAGAAGAAGAGATGGACCTCATTTCATACGATTATGAACCATATTAATCAATCTATCTTCTTGTTCATGCTATTCCTTTGGTGCCACACATGACTTTTTGTGAAAATCCAATCCTCGTCATCTTCTATACTCGTCATCTTCATCTTGTGAAGAGAGATACTAAGAGAGCGTGAATGCTCATACTCGTCATCTTCTTCCCATGGTTTTGGAAGATTCAAATCGAATGACCTCGACATCGCTATTTCCTTTGTAGGAGGATTAGGGGGAGGGAGTTGAGTGTCTACTACTGCTGAGGAGGAAGACGAATCACGAACACTAGTCTGCAAGCTCGCTGTAGGAAGTATATTCTTCACTACGCCCGCTCCTACCCACTCATAGTCATTGGGTTTCTTTATCGTCTAAGGCCCCACAATTTCCTCCCACATCGACATCTGCATCGACGTCGCCTGTTGCTACAGGGATAGCATAGTCTACAAGATTGTTGGGAATAAGCCGGCGGCAGCTCTCTCATTCATATATCTGTGGCAACGTTTGCAAGCAAGAAAACGATTTTTGGCGGTGGTTGTCGACGTGATTAAATAAATAAAGGAATAAATGACGTGAAGCAAAGAGCAATGTACCCAGAGGCGAAGCGTTCTATGGTCAGGTCAAATATAATTTTAATAATCTTGCCGCGTTCATTAGCCGCAATGAAGGTTGGAAATTTGACGACAAAATGGATTCTCATGGGTATTTTGACCATTCATATTTTTCTGTTATCCAGGAATATAGTATTAAAAACTGTAAAACTGTTTATTTTCCAAATTCCAAATAGAAAAAAAGGTGTTAAAGTTTTTTTTTCCAAATTTCAAAGTGGTCACCAAACCAAAATTTATGCTAATCACATGGTCTCCAGTTGTTTTCGTACGACTTCAATATGTCCAGGAGAGTTTGAGTGTCATGGATTTGTTTTTCACTTTAACTAACACAATGTACAACTTAATGTTCAAGGAAGGTTTGAGAGTTTTCTGAAAATTTAATCATATTTTCTACGGGGCTTTGGAAAGGAAGGCTGTGACTTTTTTAATGTATATGGATTGGTTAAAGTATAACATATAAAATGATTCAAATAGGCATGGGTTTACATTAGGCATGGGTTTACATTGGGTGGGTGGTTGGTAGGCTTATCTTTATAGAAGATGACACATTTTTTAAGGTGTTTTATAATATTTTATGTTTTTAAAGTATTGGGTATTTAAAATGTGTTTTTTTTTTTTAAATTTATTATAATTTAGTTGTTTATTGGTAGTGATGATGGTTATTATTGGTTGTTATTTGTGAACTTAGATTGATGCATCAAGTTATTCAAAAACCACCACTCCACTTGTAATGCGTTAGTGGTGGTCCACAAAGAGACATACTCTCACTCTTGTTTTCTTACGTTTGAGAAAGACAATCTCTTAGCCAATCAAATTTTTTTTAGGTCTTACTCCAAGATGCCAGAAGATAATGTCAGCTTAGATAGTATCTTCAAGAAAGCCAATTTTCCTTGTGGTCATCATCAAGGCTACCTCTACTAGAGTTATGTACTTTTTAATAACATCTAACTTTAGTCCCATACATGAAATCAAATACTACCCAAAGACTAAAAGACGGTGTTAGCCTAGACACTTTCCTTTGTGGTAGTAGTTGAGGTTACCTCTTACCTCCAATAGAGTAGTAGAAACTACCTCGTGGTAGTAGTATTTGAGGATACCACCTACCTCCAGTAGACTTGTGGAAACTACCTCCAATAGAGTCACACACTTTCTAATAACATCTAATTCTAATGGATTCATGTACTTTGTAATAGCATCTAACTTCAGTTCCATAGAAATGGATACTAAGATTGCAATTTAACCTCTTACCCTAGATGAAACAATTGTTGTTTGTATCACTCTATGTGCAACATTGACATCTTTTTTTCAAGGTTTTCCAAAATCTTTTAATACACTAGTTATATTGTCAAATACATTATGTTTCACCTTTGTATCTTTTGTCGACTTTTGAATACCCAATAATTTAAATTTCTTAACTTTATTAGACAGAATAAAAATTGATGCTGTATTTTTACTGATTCATCTTTGAAAAAAGTATTATACATATTCTTAGTTCGATATCTTATATAATGATTAGCGTCTTTCTTCCCAAATTTTCCAGTATCAACATTTTCTAATATTTCATCATCAATGTTGATAGATTCTCCTGCATATTTCAATTTAAATTTTATATTAAAAAACAAAACTCGAACATAAATTCACTAAATTATATACAAGTATTCATCTTGTATTATTTAAATTTATGTACATACCTATAGGTGATTCGACTTCTGCTTCAATTTCGGTTTCAACATATTCATCGACATTATGAGACAAATCTGTTTATGTTTTTTGAAAAACATCAAATCATATATAAACAATATTTTAAATCTGAATTCTATACTTTTAATATAGACAATATGTTCATGCATACCTGGTTGGACTTATTCTTTTTGAAAATCTCTATTTACATTATCATTGTTTCTTTCTTCAATATTTGCATGTTCTCTTTTATTTCTCCAATAATGCTCTTTTCTTTGTTCGTTATGGTGAGTTTCATATTGAGTGCAATCAAAGTTTCTCTTGCGCAAAATTTTGTTTCCCATGAGTATAGTTATCTGTAAAAATTAAAAAAAAAATCAACATTTCATAATAGTCTTAGAAAAACTTTATTGTCACAAAAATTATTAAAAAATAATATCAATAATTTTATGTTCAACAAAGGATTCACTTTGAAAAAATGTTCAACATTTAGCTTTCAATAAATAAATTGTTATTCCACTAAAAATTTGAACTTCAAAAATATAAACTTTTTTTTTGCATTCAAAGCATCAACTACCTTGTTCAAAAAAATGAAAAAGATGATTCGAAACTTTGTTTAGGTGCTCTAGAAAACCATGAAACAAGAGAGGGAATTGTGTTAAATGTGTTCGGATGAAAACATATTTATAAGATTTGGCGCGAAGTGAAACGATATGATGTGTCTCTTCATTGTTTTCGGTCGACGGAATTCTCTCACCCACCTTTCGGCTGAAAAATAGTTGTTTCGGCTGAAAAGCTAGGAAACCATTTATTTTTAACGGATTCTGTTAGAATTACATGTTTCGGTTGAAAAAAAATTCTTTTGGACGAAAACAAGCGAATGAGACTGTTTGCAGGAACCTGAGAGTTCCCTCTAGCTTACCTAAACTTTGGAGGTTGTAGACTCATGCAAATACTCAGAATTTAGTTTTGAAATTGATACCATCATTTGCAAAATTGAATAGACTTTCAATGGATATAATTTGTTTTCATTTTCATTAGTTTATCTAATTTTATTTAATTTAAAAAAAAATCATTGCATAATATTTTCAGATGACATTATGATTCAGTGAAATAAAATATCTCTATCTCTAAAAATACACAGTGAAAAATTTAGAAAAATTTATATTCAGAATCCTTAAACTCTTCTTTTCAAAAGGATATTTTTAGATTTTACTTTTAAGTAAAAATTAAGATAGATACAAGGTGGGGGAAAACATGTTTTTAAAATATGCAATGTTTTTAGCTTGGTCAACTTAAAAAAATTCTAGAAATTATAATATTCATCCGTTAGATTCAAAATTATAGTCATAATAAAATAGAGTCTCTGTGGATTGTTGCAGTATGTTTCATTTGTCAAAAACAAAATTTTAATAATAGATACATTGTTGGGGGAAAAAATAACTCATTATCATTCCTTTCACGTTTAAGGAACATACTGTTAAACAATTGTCAAATTGATATATCAAATCTCATTAAAAAAATTTGAAAAATAGTCAGTGGAAAGATAACAAAATTCTTCGCAAGTTTTGTGTTTACTGCAAAGTAAAATTCCAAATAAAAAAAAAACTTTTGTATACCAGAAGTTGAAGAACTTGTGAAAATATAGTTTTTTTTTCTCATAAAACAAGCAAGATAGACACCCATCTTCATGATTTTACCCTAGAGTTTATGAGAACCTCATTATATCCTAGTAAGACTTGTGCCTACACATTCTCAAGCAAGATATTATATCATCGAGGGGTGGCTTTCTCACCCTTTATTCATATAAGAAAAACTTCAAAACTTCAACCATTCCTTAAAAAGAAAAATTTTCCATTTTTCAAAAGGTTATAACTAACATGTCAATAATTCAAGCAAGTGCATCAAAACAAATATGCATAAATGCAAGAAAATAAATATGTAAAATAAAGCATATAAAATAAATGAAACTAACCTACGATGAACACACAAATGCAATGCAGAAAAGAAAATGACCTACCTACTTACCTGGGGCTCGAGGCCCGTAGAAGTCAGAACCCTAAAGATGTCAGGTGAAATTATACAACCAATGCAACCGATTGATCATCTCATCAAGTCATCTCCCCCTGTGATTAAATATGTAATACAACAAGGATAAGTCAAGAACATAATAATCATGAGCATAAATAAGCATGTGCTCAATCATAGAAAGCAACTCATGGAGGTGGGTGGGAGGGAGATAATCCTGCTGGAAAGAATAACCATGTGTTTGATCCATCCATTTTTGAATAAGGCTGCCACATATAGGTGATGTCTCATCTTCTTCCTGACTCACATGATCATTGCTTTCTGAAGACCGAGAGGAGATGAGAGATTGGAAGAAAACTGAATGGATTCATAAAAAATAAGATAAGAGGTAAGGGACAACCTCATGTACGAAGAAATAAATCTTCCTTCTACTGAAAAATGTTTCCTCTTCATATGTAAATTCCTGCAAAAATCCCCAGAATAAAAGCACTGCTGCTCAGTAGTGTGAGTCTCCAATTGTTCTGGGTTGAAAAGGGCCTCGTGTCCATAAACATTTGAGTGCAAATATGGTGGAATGTATTCATCATATAACCAATATGAATGCTCAAAAGAATATGCATCACGACTCTTAACGCATGACTGAAAATTATCATGAGTACCCTGTAACAAGCCATCCCTGAGTGGATGAAAACTATCTGCGAATGTATCATCATAAATCTATTGAATACTTGGATCATCTAAGAATGAATACCACTTATTTGAAGGTAACTGATGGGTGTTCTATATGCACTAAAAAAACACAAAAAACCCTCAATTAAATTGTCAAACCGGGGTAAGTAAACTTAGAGTTGTAGCATTATATGTGCCAAGGCAGAAAGGCTAGAGGTAGTATAGTATAACTAAGGAAATGGGCTATCTGAGAACTAATCTATTCAAACAAAGGCTATTAATGATCAAACCCTATCAAGAAACTTAAACTATTTATCCTAAGTAACTTTTGAACAATGGATCGATGGATTGTCCTAAGAAAGCAGATAAAAACCCTATTTTAAGCAAGTTAACTTAATCATGACAATGAGCAAAAGAAAACTATCTATTTAATCTATTTAATGAACACTAACAACAACAAACTAATTTAATTAACCTATTCAAATTCAATAAGCAACAACAAGTAAGCAATTAAACAAGCAGACAACTACCCTCTTAAAACAAGTAAACAAACAAGCAACTACCCTATTCAAACTAAACTATGGAAACATATTCAACAAGTAAACTAATAAGCAATCAAATGACTAACATATGGTAACTTCTACAACAAGTAAACTAATCAAAATTACTCAATAAGTAACTAATCAAACTAATAAGCAAGTGAACTCTATTTTTAAGTTAAACTTCATAATTATTTCTAATTTACAAAAGGAAATCTTAATCTATTAAATTCAAAACATCATGAAAATAAATGTAATCAACTACTCTTTTTTTTTTTAAGTAAAAAAGGTAGTACCTGCTATATTAAGTTAACAGAGAAAAATTGACAAAATACACAGAGATATAGTCGTCCTGAGCCACCAAAAATGCTGTCGTTTTACCGGAAACCAACATAGTTTGGAGTGAAATGAGTCTAGGAAGATAAGCTAAAAACTGTTTTGCCCTCTGTCCTGCCCGAAGGAAACCAGGACAGATGGCCATAGTTCAAGTTAACATTGAGCAATAGCATGATGAAAAAGAAAACAAACTAACATAGGAGAACTCAGATACCCGGTGACCTGTCGCCATTGCCTTTCTGACACATGGATTTGGCTAGGATGGTGAACAGTTGTGTGCACATTGGACATTTCCTCTTTGCTGGAGCATTGGAGTACGCGTCAAGGAGAAAGTCCAGACATTGTCCCATGAGGAGGGCTCTACGCTCTTGGTCTGCCATGTGGCCTCGGAGTTCGAACACTAGAGCCAGATGCTCTGCACGGAGGAGTGGACCATGCAAATCATTGTTTACTGCCTCATCGAAGTTTTCATTCCCCACTTCCATGTTCATCCCTGCTCTGGCCTCGTTCACGTTCATTCCTGCTTTGGCCGCGTCCACATTCATCCTTGCTCTGGTCTCGTCCACATTCATCTATGTGCATGCATTGTCCCGAGCCTCGTCCTCGCTCGTTGCCTTCTCAGTATGGCCGGTGGGGCTGTAGTCACCCATCCACGGTATCTCTTCGACAAAACAAAATGGGAATTCTTCTACAGGCTCTCCCTTCAGACCGCTTCCAACCTGTATTTTAAGCACCGTGGCTTGGGGTTTCAGGGTGGTCGCAAAATCCTCCAGGTACGACATTTCTTCGACATAACAGGTTGGAAACTCGTCCACAACGCCTCCCTTTAGACAACTTCTAGGCTCAATTGCAAGGGTGTGCGTGCTACGCTCTATCCCAGGCTCAACTATAATGGCATGGAGTGTCAATCGGTCAACTTGTGCTCTCTGTTGGAGGATGGAAGTCGCCATTGACAGAGCACACTCAAGGTTCTTCCTTCTTTGCCTCTGCTCTTTGTGGGTGTACCAGGAAGAGCCTCGACGAGGCTTGTCTCGCTTCCTTGTCATTGTGGATGAGGGGTGAATAGAGATATAGAGAAAACTGCACCAGAGTTCCCAACCGGTGGGGAGGTCCAAAATGAGAATGAACCAGCTCTGTCCTGGCTCTCCAACTTTCAAACTTCCAAATGACGACATCGCATGGATTCCTATTAACTCTGTCATATTGAATGCTGGTTGTGCTAGTGCGCTTGCGCGAGGGAGAAGTCCCGCCTCCATATAGCGGTTGTAATGGCTGGCTACCATCGTAAATGTTGAAGGGATGGGGCGCGACCTACAACATTTAATCTCTGGCTTGATGCTGAGCCATGTGGCAAGGCGTCGCCGCGTGTCACCCCATCTGGGGATGCAAATCAACTACTCTTTAATCTACAATAAGAAAACTGTTCTTTAATCCACCAAAGAAAGAGAACTATCCTCTAATCTACAAAAGCAAGAAATATTCAAATATAGTGTTGATGGTTATGTCTTCGGTGTCTTATGATATCACGATGACATTTAACAATTAATGACAACTCAAGAGGGATAAACTCAATATTAACTTCTATAGCAAAGTGAAAGGTATGAATTAGGCAATCTAGTGAGAACTTAGCCATTATAAAAGAAACATCAACTACCTGCATATCCATGTGATTCTTCAATTCATGCATTAATCATCAACACTATGGAAACCCTATTCTATTAAATTCAAACGCATTCTATGCTAGTGTATGCAAATTCATACTGCTTAGAGATTCATAACTGAAAACTAAACTCCATAATCAAACTTCAAATTAAAATTGCAACCTAAATCTAGAATGGAAATTGCATAAAGTAAATTAAACTAATCCTATTTTAACAATTTAAATTGCAAAGGGAAATACTCTTAAAAACATAACTCAAATCCTATTTCTATTTCAGCATATAACAAGATAAGCAAACTACGAACTAACTGATCAAACTAGATAAACAATTTGAAAACTAAATTAAAAGCTAACAACTAATCATCCATCGAAATCTTGCCAAAGAAACCATGAACTAAATACTCTGTTCTAACTTTGTTTTAAATTCTATTTCAGCATATAGAAAATCTAACTATCATCTAATTACACACAGGGGTTAGTATCTAAGATTGCAAGCTATTTCCTATAAAAAGACATGGCATAATTACACTATCCTTCATAAATAACTTGCAAAAGAAACTGAAGCAATTAAACTATGAACAACAATTTACACAATAAATAAAAATAATAAAACTCATGTACAAAAAATAAAAGAAATGACGATTACACTACATGAATTCACAAGATAATTGACTAAATATTCACCCAGACCACCGGTGGGCTCCCCAACAGGTCGTGGCTACTCCTCAACAGTGAATCACGATCTTAAGCAACACGATTTCAACATTTGAAATTAAAAACACAGTTTTACATAGTTTTAGAAAAAATGTCTTGAAATGGAAAAAAAAAGCTTAACTATACTTATCTATCTATCTGACCACTGATGTGGTATTTATAGAGTTTACAAGCTAAGAGGTTGACCACTGGAAGGGTCGACCTCCTCTAAAATCAATAAATTATAATTAATGTGTCTTAACCGCCGATGGATTCTAGAAACAAAGCGAGCCAATAAACGCCCAACATAACAACCCAATCCAAGTTGTTAGAAGCTCAGTAGTTGGAGGCCACGAGCACAAGGAAAACCCATGTCGCTGATTTTCCCATCACTGGCCGTCGATATGATAACCGCCAACTCGCCCATGGTTTTAGTGCATGACAGAGTGCTAGATGAAGTACCAGATGCAGTGCCAGATGGAGTACCAGACGAAGTGCCAGATGCAAAAACGACCTCCGATTTTTACCTGTGACACACATAACACGAATTAGCTTCTTGGAATCATTAAAACATGTTGAATTATACTTAAAACCATCATAAAACATCAATCATACATACCTGGTATGATCCACGGTGATTTAATGCAAAAATCCTTCAAAAATTCTTCAAAATAGGAAAATACACATACAATATTGGCCAAAAAGGATCTAATCATCATCATTAAATTAACCATATCGCGAGCCCAACATTACCCCCACAACTAAGATTTTGCAGGTCCCACTGCAAAAAAAAAGGAATTGCCCCACATGACTAAGCTTGCTGAGAAGGATTAGCTTTAGAAGCTTCTCCTTCTTTCCGTGAAGACTTTGTCTTGGGCCTCTTATGTTGCTTCAATTGTGCCCTGAGGTTGCGATTGGTTTTGGTCATCTCGTCAACCAACCATTGAAGGGAATTCACCTTTTCTTGGAGGATTGCATTGCCATGTTGAAGATGCGTGTCCAAAGTCTTCCTCTCTTCCAATTGTTGCAATAGTTGAAAATTTTCTTGTTGTAACTTCTCAATGGCTGGAGAAGGATCAGATATCTCAGAGGAGGGATTATATCCCTTGAAAGATGTAGAATGTCTATCAGTCTTATGATCTGGGGTAGGCATCTGTGAGGTAGGAGTAATAGGGGGTTGATGAGGAGAAGTAGGTTCATATTTTGTCTTTCTTTGAGGCTTCAATTTGTCTGCAGACACTTCCCTAAGTATTTTGTGAGGGCTTTCAATATCAGAGGATACTTGGATAGGGTCCAAAGTGGTCAGGTGTTTTCATAAGGTTTTCCTCTTGTGTTCCAGGTACTCTTTCGAAAGGGTCCTCTATTAAATCGATTAGCTCCTCTCCTATTTGTGGGGATTGTAGGAAAGTATTGTTGAATTACTTGTATATTTTTGGGTGTAGGATCAAGAGACGCTAAAGGCATCAGGGGATTAGCAATAGGATTCTTGGTCTTTTTGCCCAATGAGGCTGTAGGGGTTTCAAAAAGTTTCTTGGATTTTTGTTCCGGTAAATAAATGGTTTGTGCAGGAGGGTTTGGAGTCTTCAAAGAGTGGGTTTTGGATGGAGAAATAGTCCTTAGATCAAGTGTCTTTTTGCTAGTCTTGATTGCAAGGTGAGGGTTTGCAAAATGGTAAATGAACTCATTCCAAGTTTTCCCCTGTTTCTCCAATTCGTCTAAGACAAGTAGTTTGATAAGGCCGTGGTGAAAGAGGCTATTGTGGGGGTTGGTTACATTCTTCCTCACTTGGGAATACATCTTCTCGAGAATCTTTAATAAGTAGAATGGAGAATTCAATGGTTTATTGAACTGAAAGTGAGCTAACAATTGAAAGTGACAGGCTTTAAAGGTGGAATATCTACCTTCACATGTGATCAACCTGGTGATGACTATGAGAGGGTTAATTAGCTCCTATTTTATCCACTCCTTGGACTATCCTTTAGCTCCACAGATGTTCTGAAATTCTGGTTTAAAAACCCCGTTAAAGCTCGATTGTAGAAACTGGTGGTTTTTAAACCATCTATCCCCAATTCTTGGAAGCTTTGTGGCTGCGGCTATGGATTCCTCAGAGACCCAAAAGGTGAGAGACCCTACGCGTGTTTTCTTTCCATCAAAACCAAGGGCGAATTGCATTGAAATTCCATCGTCGTGTCCCTGCAAGTGGGACAAAAATGCCCCCCAGCATATGCAAAGGAACACTTCCCTGCACTATGTGAACTCAGGGATAGTGAAGAGGTCAGCATAGGAGGATGGCTCGTACTGCTTGGGCATGATGAAAGTGTGGGAAAGATGGACAGAGGGAGAAATTCACAAAGGATAGGTGCAATCGAGGGAGGGAACGGTTTAAACAGAGGCCGAGCACAATTGAGCAGGGGTCGAGCGCAATGTGGACAAAGCTTAAAGAAATGAGCAGAGGGCGAGTGTGAGGAATAAATGGGATAACCAATTTCATTTTTGAGTGCACCTAGGGTGGAACGGTTGCACTCATGAATGCACAAGTTTCCATGTGTGAGTGTCGATTTTGAATTTGAAGGCATGTTGTGGGAGGTGATTGTAATGATGAAGAGGTTAGATCAATGTCCAAGTCTTTGACTTGGACCTTTGATCATGAAAATGTCTAAGTTTACATCATTCAATATTAATTTCCATGAACTAATTCAAATGAATGCCATTGATTCTTGGTTACCTGGAATTGTGGATAGTTACTGGTATATACTTTCATATGGCACTTCATCCGACACCTCATATAGAAATCCATATCGCACTCCATATGGTACCTCTGTGCGAAATGAATTTTTACCTCCTGTAATGGATAGCCTGCAGTCTTGGAATGGTTTTGACAGTCACAGTGATTAGGAGCAAAGGCAGAGTGTTCCATTATTATTTATTTTGACACCATTCTTACTCAATCTACTCGCATAAGACATGTAATTTAAATTCTGCAATGAATAGTCTGTAACAAAAATAAACCAATAAAGTGGTCTGTTAAGGATACGTACAACAATTTATAACACACAGGGAATTAGCATTTCAAAAAAATAAAATGATTGCTGCTATAATAACACGTATCATGAAAACAATACACATAAATTTTTACAAAGATTCACTTCTTCTAGGCAATGTTATCATTTGTCAACTAATGAACCCCTCCCCACACCTAAGTATTGTGACACCTCACAATAAAAAATATAGGAAACCAGTCAGTTCTCCCAATAGCCGAAGATTTACAGCTTGTTAACTGTAGAGATAAATTTCACAGATTGGTCTGACGAGATGGTTAGAAGATGGCCCCACCTATAGGATAAGAGATCCTATATATAGATAAGAAGAGGTAGGTGAGAGAGTTTGAAGATAGTCTCAAAGTTAGTTCCCAATGGAAAATTTATGGAGTTCATTAACCTTAGCTTAACCATACATAATTCATGCCATCTTTTTGTACAAGTAATGTCATACATTAGGACAAGTTTAAAGTTCTTCTTATTATTTTTTGTCAGATTATCATCCTCGCTAGGTAGAATTCCCCGTTGTTAGCAACCATGTTCAGTACTCCGACAGGTTTACCTAGTCACACCACAGGCCAGTACCCGCTGTTAGCAGACCTGTTTAGTATGCCGATGGGTTAGCCTCTTACACCCTCAGAGACTGACCCTCCATATTTTAATATTTTTAGTATAATATTGCTTTGTGCAAGATGGGGGAACATCTCTGAAAACAACTTTTTCTCTTTTCTTTTAAATTGGGATGATATTTATGTTAGAGGATGAATTTCCATTCTATATATTCCTTAGTGAGTGTCCTAATGTAAGGGGTACTTAAGTGGACGTGGCCTATCTAAAGATATGATATAATCAAGCGTTTTAGTGTGTAGTGGATGGTACCATTGGGAAAAACAGAAAGGTATCTTTAGGCTCAACTCATTTTTTTTTAAAAGTTATTGTGATGTTTCCATGGCTAACCGCTAATCAGACCTCCTTGTTACTCTTTAACAAAGATACTTTACTCACTTACTCATGTTTCTTGGGAAAACTGTACGAGTGACCTCTAAGCTTGATCGTTACAGTATCACTTCCTTATGTAGTGGTGAAGGTTTTCAAGAGCAACTGCTTTTTAAAATTCCTTAAGAAAAAGAGAAGATGGAAATATTTTTCAAAAATATGGCTAATTTCAGCAAGTCATTATTCATTTGATTCTTACCAGACAACAAGGTTCAAATATAACAATATTTTGAAGAAAAAACCTTCTTTTATTTTAACTTGAAATTGTCTACTCCTGGTGAAATAAATACCTACATAAATCTCTAGAATTGCTTAACAACAAAATTCAAAATTATTTACATATGTACAATAGAAAATTCATAAAACTTTCAAGAACAAGGGGGGACTTCCCCATCTACTAAGGCCAATGCCTTTTCAGTTGACATGACCTGTAGAAAATCTTCTTTGGAAATGGGCTTGTGATAAAATTTGAGTCGGTGTCCATTTACTACAAAGGAGACTTGTCCATCGTCAATTGCTTTGATTTTCACATCTCCATTGTCATATACAGTGACTACCTCATAAGGAACCAATCACCGGGTGGTGCGTTTTCCTTTGAAGTTTTTAAATCGGGAGTCAAACAATAAATCCCAATCACCAGGTTGGAAGTGTTTCTTCTTTATAAACTTTTCATGCCACTTTCTCCTCTGGTTTTGGACTAACATTGTTCATTCGATGGCATCTTTCCCGATCTCATCCAACTCATTCAATTGTAGGGATCATTGTTTCTAAGCCTCATCTAAGTTTAATCCCAATTTTGCGGAAATACGAAAGGTCTTTACTTGGAATTATATCAGTATAAGTACTTGTTTCTCGTACACTAGATCATAAGGGGTATGCCCAGTGGTGTTTCTCCAGGTGGCCCGGTAAGCCCACAAAGCCTCTAGAAGCCTATCAGCCCAATCCCGGTGATGTAATTGAACAGTCTTGGTTAAGATAGCTTCTAGAACTTTGCTTGTAGATTCTACCTGACCATTAGCTTGTGGGTGGTATGAAGAAGATTTACAGTGTTTAATCCCATATTTCTTTGTTAGTTCTCTCATCAGCTTGGAAGTGAATTGAGTGCCTTAGTATGTAAAAATTTCACAAGGGACACCAAAGAGGGTAAACATGTCTTCATAGATGAATTCGAAAACATATTTTTCTATATCCCCGAATAGGGATTTTTCCTCTACCCACTTGGTGACATAATCTGTACAAACCAAAATATAGTTTTTCTTGTGAGACATGGGTGAAATTGGTCCTACAAAGTCAAGGGCCCATTTATCGAAAGGTTCTATCATAACTTGGGCACACAAGGGCATTTCGTCAGCTGACGTGGGTCTTCCTATCTTTTGGAAACTATCACAACTCCTCACATACTTGGCATCATCTTTGAAAATGCTAGGCCAACAGTAACCCGAATGTAACACCTTATATGTTGTATATTTTTTAGAAAAATTGCCACCACATGGTCCATCATGACAACTTCGTAGTATTTTTGGTACCTCATCCTCTCAGACACATCTACGGATAATCAAATCAGGACCTGTACGAAAAAGGTAATGGCCAACCCAAGAGTAATTGGAACTTTGCGTGATAATTATACGTTTTTCATGAGGTAACAAATGAGATGGTAACCTCCTAGTAGCCAGATAATTTTCCATATCCGCAAATTAGGGGATATTTACAGAGAGGGAGAAAAGGTGCTCATCTGGGAAACTATCATATACAGGAATATCATCATCCTCATTTTTTATGCGTGAAATAAAATCAGCTACCAAATTCTCCTTTCCAGGTTGGTCAAGCACGATGATATTAAACTCTTGCAATAGCAAGAGCCACCTAGTCACTCGACCATTAGTTATGGGTTTATTCATGAGAAATATAATGGCAGAATGATCTGTATGTACAAATACTTCGTAACCTGTAATGTAATGACGAAACTTATTGATAGCATGAACTACTGCCAAGAATTCCTTCTCGGTAACTGTGTAGTTTAGCTCGGCAGGGGACAAGTTATTGCTCAAAAAATAAATGGCATAGGACTGTTGGTCATGTTTCTTCTCTAATACTCCTCCTATTGTGGTGTCAGAGGCATCAGTGGATATGTGGAATGGGAGAGCCCATTTGCACCCCCTAAGAACTAGTGCCACAGATAGCGTAGCTTTTAGGGTTTCAAAGGCAATTTGACATTACTCAGTCCAAAGAAAATCAACATCCTTTATTAACAATCCAAACATGGGTGCAACAATCTTTGTAAAATTTTCAATAAACTGCCGATAGTATCCAACATGTCCAAGAAATATTCTCACCTCTTTTTGGGTCTTGGGGGGTGGGAGTCTGACGATGACCTCAATCTTTGCAGGATCGACTTTTATCCCTTCAGATGAAACATGATGTCCTAGAACCACTCCTTTAATTAACAACATTTTACATTTTTCATGACTTAGAGACCATTTCATTTCTTGGCATCTGATAAGGACTTTTTCTAAGTTATCTAAGGCATCCTGGTAAGTGTTTCTATAAACTGTGAAGTCATCCATGTAGGCATAGGTGCCCCTGAAAAGATCATGAATAAGATCAACAAATATCCATAGTACTGCTTGCTGAAATGTGGCAGGAGCATTATACAATCCAAATGGTAAGACCCTATAGGCATAGGTGCCCCAAGGACAAGTAAAGGTAGTTTTTTCCTGATCCTCGGGTGCTATGAGAATTTGATTGTACCCTCTATACCCATCTAAAAAGGAGAAATGATTCTCTCTAGACAGGGTATCCAAAATCTTGGTCGATGAAAGGAAGAGGAAAGTAATCTTTCAGAGTGGCTTTGTTGAGTTCCCAGAAATCAACACAAATTCTCCATTTCCCGGTTAATTTCTTTGGAACCACTACAAGCGGGGACACCCACTTACTTTCAGATATGGGATAAATAAATCCGACATTTAATAACTTTTGGATCTCCTCCTTTACTATATCTTTGAGTGTTGGATTCATCCTTCTCTGGGGTTTCCTAATAGGTGTTACTTCCCCCTGGGTATATATGTGGTGGATACATGTATCAGGGTGTATACCCTTCATGTCAGTGTATTCTCAGGTTAATTCCCCTGATTGTTCAATAAGAATACTTACTAACTTTTTTTTTTGGTCTACATCTAGCCCAGAGTTTATATGTTGAAATTTCCCTGGACTAATCTCGTAGGTCATAGTATAAGATATGGCAGACTCATCTATCTCGAAGATAAAATATGTCGAAGACAGAATGGATGGGTCCAATTTTTCCTGAAATTATTCCCCAAACATGTACTCAAATTGGGGAAAATATTGTGGAAAATCAACACACGTGATAGCAGAAACAAACTGGTTTAGCACATTTTCCATTGTGTGCTCCTGAAGTGCCCAGGCACAGTCACTTAGAAATATGGGTTCTTCCGAGTCCTCATTCTCGTATGGGCATTCAAACCACCATATATTCTCCATGATAGGTTGAGATGGAGGGTTATGGTGAGTTTCTGGATAGAAATTCCATTTGAGATGGTCATTTCTCCCTCTCTACAACCAATAAATGCATTGGTTGTGGCTAACCAAGGTCTTCCCRAAATGAYAGGATGGCCTTTGGTAGGATCCTTTGAGTGGATGRCAAGGAAGTCTATTGGGTACTCCCATGAGTCTAAAGTAACTATGATATCATCCAAAATTCCTTCAGGTATAACCCTGGTCTTATCTGCTAATTCCAAAATAGTTGGGGTAGGCCTAAGAAGAGGTTTTAATTGTAATTTCTCCAAGGTAGTAGCGGTCATAACATTGATGGCTGCCCCTAGGTCTATGAGAGTGTTCCCAATGGAAACTTCATTAATGGTTATGGTCACTATGGAGTTTCCTAGTTTCCCATATTTTACTATCATAGGATTCTCTGATATGTACTCAGAAAGTTCTCCTATCAAATGTACCATTGGAGGATCCTTTTGCTTCCTACCTGGCTTCTGAATACACAATTCGTTGACTACCTTACTGTAGATTGGAATATCCTTAATGGCTTGTAGCAAGGGAATCTTGACACAAATATTCTTCAATTCATTCAAGATGTCAAATTCAAGTAGGGTGGTAGGTTTCTCGATTACCAATCTTTCTGGATAAGGAGGGGCTTTCGTAATTTGTGAAGGTTCATTTTGGGGAAGCTTGGGTTCTTGGTCCTTAGTAATAATAACATCTTCCCACCTGGTGTCATCCGTGGGTTGTTTGGGGGTTTCTTCTTCTTCTTCTTCCTGGATGACTACTGAAGGCCTCTCTCTATCCATAACTTTTCCCGACCTTACTTGAATCTCCTGTAATGGAACATGAGTAATAACATATGTCGGGAAGGCCTACATCTCAAAATTGTGAAGAGGTTGAGTGGGATTGTTATTGGGATTGGGCACTAGTTGTGCCGGTAATAATGTTGGTCTTGGGGTGCTTTCATTCTGATATTGTTGCGGTTGTTGTTGTGGAATAGGAGGTAAAGGTGGTGGAACAAAACCTGGCAAAAGTTGCAGAGTGTTCGGTGGAAACTAAGGATAAGGATGGTTGGGCACATGGAAAAGTGGAGCTTGAGGGTTCCCTTGGTTATGTACTCCTCTCCATCCTTGAAGCCAAGGATGTTGGTACCATGTAGAACAATTTTTCCAACTTGGTGAGTTCCATTGTTTTGATAATAGGGTGGAACTTGAGATTGTGGATATGGATATGTAGGTTGGTTTCTAGGTTTCCATGGCCTCCTAGGTGCATAAGAGGATTCCCCAGGATCCCCACTCCTATATATGGCTAACAAACCGGGAAATGATGGAAATTTTTCAATTGAGTGATCCTCCATGCAGAAGCCACAAACTGAAATGTTATCTAATGGACATTCCCTTGAGGAATGCTTCCTCCTGCATCTTGGGCAATATATGCTCATTGCTGCATTTTCCTCCTCCTGTTTCTTTTTAATTTTGAGGGTGTCCAACTGGGAACCTATTACACTTAAGATATTTGTCTTGAAGTTTTATAAAAGGTTCCCTATCTCTTCTCTTGTGATACCACCTGAACTAACTGGTTTTAAATTTCTATTATAAGGGTCTTGAACATTCTTTCCTATTTTAGCTCTATTCCTCGAGTAATGTTTACAAATTTCATAGATTTTGGCAAATGGTTTATGGGAGATGTCACCTGATGCCATTAGGTTAAGGATCTCTAGGCATTCCTCCGAAATTACCTTAAGGAAAAGAGCCCTAACAACATCATCTGGAAGGTCATGTTATTTTGATTTATGAGAGATATAACCAAACCGTTCCATATAATATTCGAGGTTCTCGTCTTCTAACTATTGGATTTTGAAAATATCATTACGAGACTCCTTGGTCTTGCAGTAGTCTTGGTACTTTTTAAGAAATATATCTTTCATGGATTCCCAAGACCTAATACTGGATTCTCCCAACCCCATGAACCATCTTAGTGTAGAGTCCTTGAGGGTGGAAGGAAAGAGTTTTAATTTCTGGGCATCTTGTAAGTAGTTGTAGCTTCTACACAAGATGTCAAACTCAAATAAGAAGGTAATAGGTATCTGTATCTTCACTGCTTTTACCATAAAAGGTGGGCAGTGCTGAGAGGGGAATATTTTTCATATCGACATTCAGTGTGGTGTCCAAAATTGGAAACCTGAAGGTAGTTTCGGTTGGTTTCCAGCTTCTTCTTCATCCCTATGTCTTACATTGTTGTGATCCCCTTGATCATCCATACTGGTTTCGTTTCCAAAAAGAGAGTATCTAGGTGGTTTTATCTTGAAGAGAACAAGGTATCCCTCTGATGGAAAGGTCTTCCTACTACTTGGATTTCTAAGACTCTACTCGAGCTGGTTGAGGTTATTGGTGCCAAAGTTTCTTTACTATGATTCTCCTCTTCTAAATGGGACCCCTAACCCTTCTTTTATAGGCTAGAAGAAGCTAGGTATTTGGTCGAACTTCTGGCCATGCATGGTCGAAAGGTTTAGTTAACTTACCCAAAGTTGTGTGTTCCATCAACAACTTCCCTTTTTTTGTGCTTTTGTAGGTACATGCGGGCTGTCTTGGGTTAGCTAGCGTGTACACGCGTGCAATAAAGTATCAGGGCATGTGGGCCTTTATAAAAGGGGTTTTTAAGAAGAGTTGTTCAACAATGTTTTGGCAAAGAAGGAATCTGAGATGGATTGATGCCAGGAAAGCATGTCTGGTGCAAATTAGGGTTATAACAGATGCCCCCTAATGTGTGAGGTCAGAAGAGCATCTGATGTCTGAAATACATTAACAATCTTCATCGATGTGCCAAACAAGTGAGCCCAGGAACCGGAAATCGGGAGGTGCCGTCTGCAAAAATAATAATTATCTCACCGAGGTGGGCATACCCATGCTCGAGATAAAATAAAATCATGGCTACCAATCAAATACACTGTAGATCCATGTCATATAACTATATAAAGTGTAGCTGCGAGCAATACACAATAGAGCTACATCTTGAAATAAAAAATATATACGTGTAGAGTATCCATCTTCTTAGAAGCTGATAAGGCCTGATGGCTAGAGATGAGGTCTTCAGAGCTCCAACAACAACTTCAAAATCTTCAAAACTCGGGTAGGAGTGTAATATGAGTGTACGACTTCACTACCCAGAGGTCTTCGACAACTTGTCGGTCATGGACTAGAGAATCTTGATGATAAGACTGAAGGCTTCATTGATTTCGAACAAAGACTTGATTGGACGTTCAGGATGGCCGGGTATGAGGGTAAGAGACAAACTGCAGAGGGGCTGACTCAAGCTTGGTAAAAAATTCCCTTGGACAATAGCACGACAGATGATGAGACTCAGGCAGCATGGTATTAACATAAGTTTATGAGGCAGGAGGCAACGCAAACTGTCCATATGTTTGGAAGAATAACCAAACAGAGGAGGACACAACTCTATGTAGCGAGAACAACTTCCTAAGGTCTTATTAAATCCCAGAGTTTGACGAACAAATAGACATATGTGCTTTATCCAAGGGTGACTCATTATGCTGCCAATAAAGAAAATACTTTTCCCTTCCTCTTTTTGGGGTATATTTGATTTTTTTGTCTTTTTTTCAATAATTTTGGAAAAAGAATAAAAGAATGTTACGTTACAAAGGAGGAATGAGTGTTGCAAACATACAAGTTCAGGGTGCAGGGACAAGACTGATGTTCAAAGTAAGGACACTTGAGAAAAATCCTCCAGGGGCCAAAGGTGTCAAGACGCAGAGGCAAAGTGCTATAGGGCTTGCGTATAAGGCATGCTTTAGATGGTTCGGTTGAGAGCAACATGGAGCCAGCATTAGGCCAAAGATGTGGGTATGCAAATGTGATTAATAAAACACACAACATTAACATCCTTCGATGAAAGGTTAACGAGCCTAGAGAAGGTAAGTTCGACGGTTTTTCATATTTAGAGAGTCTGAAAAAACATAAAAGGAGACTCTAATGGGGTACCTTTTTCGAAGGTAGTCTATTTGGTTCGAAAAAGGAGTAAACTAGCATCGACAAGATGTCTATTCAAAACCATTTTAACGAGTGTGATAAAGACAAGATCACTCAGCCATTTTTTCATTTTTAAGGAGTCTGAAAAAAGCTTAACTATGGACTCTGTCAGGAATGTTCTTCTGGACCATTTTAACGAGTGTCAAAGAATAAGGTCACTCGACGATCTTTTCAATTTTAGAGAGTCTGAAAAGAGTTTAACTATGGACTCCGTGGGGGTTCCTTTTTCATAAATTTAGTCCCTCAGGCCCGAAAAAGGGGTAAAATTATACTTGAGGGTACTCTTCTAGAGATTCGAGGCCTCTAGAGTATACCTTTCTTTGTACAGTTCACCGTCCAGATCGAAAAAGGGGTAAACTACCACCAGACAGACGTGACTTCAAATTTCAGTTTAACGAGCGTGAACGACCACAAGATCGCTTGGGAATCTTTTCATGTTTAGAGGGTCTGAAAAGGGCTTAAAAGAAGACCCGTTATGTCTTTTGGGAGTCCTAAGGGTGAGGTCAAGAGTGAAAAGGAATCATGCAAATGAGGCTCAAACTTGTAATCAGGAAAAACAACAAGGACTCCTGAGCCTACAATGATTAGAGACAGCATGGACACCATAATGCAACTAGGATCTACCTAGGGCATCCATGTTCCGGTAAGCTCTACCACCAACTCGCGACACTTCTAAAGCAACAATGATGGTTCCATGTCGCAACTTGATGGGATCGATCCTATGGAAAAGGGATAAAGCCAACGAGATACAAAAGTCAGGGCAGAAACCTAACCTACATGCTCAAGTTGATCATCTGAGATTTTTCCACAAATCGTCAAAAGTGGAAAAAATTCTGGTCACCAATTCTGTTGTGTGCAGATGTGGGACCAGTGCGACCTACGGACTATGCAAGGAACATGTGTCATCCTCGGCCAGGGGCCGCACCTGCCACTGCAGGGGGACCAACAATAGTAGGAGAGCTTCCAGCCGGGGAGGCTAAGAGGGTGTTGAGACGAGTTGAGCGAAACTTTACTTCACTCACCCGCACGGTTCCTATGGCAGAGATTGAGGATCTGCCACCATCTATGCAACCTCATGTAGTGGGGGAACCACGGATGTGGGTCCGATTGTTTCAGCGTTTGGAAAACACTGTTGATCAGTACAACAGGGCCCATAGGCCCTGACCTTAGTTAGACTTTTCACGTGCTGAGAGCACTACTTGTATATATTTTTTGAGGGCATAAGACCCATGACTCGTTATTGGTCATATTTTTGAGGCGCTTGCATCCACCTATGTACTCTGGTGACTATGATATTATATATGGATTTTTATGTCTTTTTGTGTCTTATGGATCATTTTTGCCTTTAAAAATGTATTTACATGTTTATGTGTATGTCCTTTCATATGTGTGCGAGATGCCAATCTAAAATTTGATTAGCTAGAGTATCTGTAATTTGGTTTAATCTCCTAGGAACATGAAAATATGTAATATAATCAAAGCTTCGTTCTAAGATACGTACCCTAAGGAATCGTCGGTGTAAAGTCGGATCATGAACACGGTAGACTCTATTTAACTGCGACACAACCAACTGAGCATCAAAATAGACCCATAGATAAGAGATACCAAATGACAGGGCATCACGAAGCAACTCAATAACCGCACTATACTTGGAGACATTGTTTGTGGTGTCACCTAAGCATATACCTACGAAAGATAATAACTGTCCTCAAGGTGTAAAAATTACCCAAGCTACAGAGGCAAGCCTACGAGTGTGCCGGCTAGCACCGTCTGCGTACCCAATGAACACCTCAGATTCACTTAACATCTGCCACAGTGACGAAAGATAACATAAAAAACGACACGTCCATAATACTAAAAGAAACTAGAAAGTAATAGTACAAAGACTATACATATGTTACAAAAATTTACCCATGGTGACTTGCCTATGAGTATTACTTCTTGAGGTAGAGTCCATTTCTAGGCTCTGCCAAAGCATTCCCTTCAAAGTCAACCAGACAATAAGCGCCCTTTTTTAGAACCTCTTTTATGATGAAAGGTCCGAACCACATGGGTTTGAATTTTCCTACCCCCAAGGGGTCCTTATCTTGGTCATAGAGCAGGACAAGGTCACCTTCAGTGAAAATTCGAGGATGACCTATCATACTGACACTTGAATTTATGTTTGTGAGCCTCGTTGGCCAGGGCCACATCACGATGCTGCTCATTGAGCCACTCAAGGTATAATAATCGTTCTTCAAGTGGAGAAGTATTTGGAAATAATTGTACTACCAACTTTAGGGACGAGATCTGACATTCGATAGGCAAGACTGCTTCCAGCCCGTAAACGAGTTGAAAAGGTGAGAAACCGGTTGCAGTATTAACAGACGTTCGATAAGTTCATAATGCTGAGTATAACATCAAATGCCAATTTGACTTGGCTGAGGTGATCATTCACTGTAGGATGGTCTTAAGAGATTTATTTAGAGCTTCCACCTGACCATTTTCTTGGGGGTAGTAGGGTGACGAATGTTCTTTCCGTAACCCAAGATTTGATGTTAACTTGGTCATCATTTGGTTTTGAAAGTGACTACCATGGTCAGTGACAATCTCTCTTGGATGTCTAACCTTGCTATTATATGGTTGAATAAAAAGAGAGCCGCAGTCTCTCCATCATCTTTAAGTGTTGGCATAGCTTCGACCCACTTCGTGAAGTAGTCTACCGCTACAATGATATAACGGTGCCCCCTTGCTGAAGGAGGGTTGCATGTAGTGTAATAAATCCCCCACTTAGTGAAAGGACCAACTGTGATGACAGGAAACATGGGAGCGGGATGTGCCCTCATCTTCCGTGAGAAGATATAGCACGGGTGGCACTTCTTGACTGATTCGATACAATCTTTGATTAGTGTCGGCCAGAATTAACCTGCTCGTAAAATATTTTGGGTTGTTTCCAACCCAGAAAAATGACCGCCACAGGCTCCGGTATGGAAATCGTTAAGCACGATAACTGCTTCTTCGTGAGTGAGACATCGGCACAGGACACAGTCTACACCTCGTCGATACAACGTATCATCGAGTATGAGATAATTCTTATCCTGATGGCATATACGTCGACGCTCATCATGAGAAGCAGAGGTGGGGCACTTCAAAGTTTGGAGATAGATAAGTATATCTTCGTACCATGGATCCGAAGACATGATTGAAAACATATCTCCTCTGATAGGTGACTCTTCAGGCACAACATCACTTGACTCAACCGAAAGTTCTAAAATAATTTCTGCGAAGACTAGTGACTTTTTGGATTTCGCTGAAAAAAAATCTAAGTCAAACTCCTAGAGGACGACTATCCATCTATTGATCTTTCCACCTATTACCTGTCGTGTCAACATGTAATAGAACGGATTCACGACAACAATGACGGTGGTCTTGCGAAACAGAACATAATGACAGAACCATTGAACAACACAGACTGCTGCTAACACAAGTTTTTCGATATGAGAATAATTGATTTCCGGTCCTATGAGGCCTCGGCTCAGGTAATAAATCACATATTCTGAGAACAAGTCATCTTCCTAAACTAAGACCATGCCGATGGTTGACTCTACTGCAGCCAGGTATAATAAGAAATATTTGTTATAGTTAGGTGGCCGAAGCAAAGGGGCAGTCGTGAGGGCATGTTTCAACGCGTCGAAAGAGCGTTGAGCGGCATCGTCCCAATGAAAGGGAGCATCTTTCTTCAGTAAGTGCATAAATCCCTTTGTGATCTCGGCATAGTTGGTGATGAAACGTCTTAAAAAATTCACCTTGCCTTGTACACTCTGAAGTTGAAGGATTGTGCGTGGGGGAGGCAACTGAATTATTGCCTCAACATTGAGAGGATCGACCATGATCCCTGTTGTTGAGACTATGAAACCTAACAAACATATTGATGTTACGCAAAAGATGCACTTGTTTGGATTCAAGCGAATCCAGAAGTAGCGACAATGCTCAAAGATAAGTCGGAGGTGTGTGGGATGATCCGTTCTCTTGTGAGATCGAGATGCTAAATTTTCTAAATAGGCCTCGACTATATGCTTGAGGTCATGGAAAGAAAAAGACATGGCCTGCTGAAAGGTCGCTCCAACATTTTTGAGACCAAAAGGCATCTTACAATACGTGAATGTACCCCATGGACAAATGAATGTCATTTTGTACCGGTCTTCAAGTTTGATTTGTATTTGATTATATCCTGAAAAACCGTCCATGAAAGAGAAGGCCTTGAAACTTGCACATTCATCAATTATCTAGTCGATGAATGGTGCGGTAAAATTATATTTTGGATAGGGCTTGTTCAAATCACGGAATTTTGTACATACACGAATCGTGCCTTGTTTTTTATTGACCAGCATAGGATTTGACACCCATTGGGTCAAATGGATAGGATAGATAAAACTGGCTTTTAGCAGTTTCTCAACTTCAACCTTAATGGCAGCTACTTTCCTAGGATTAACTGGGCGAAGATTATGCTAAACAGGCTTGGCATCAGGATAAGTTGTGATTTCATGTTAGACTATTTTTGGATCAATGCCTAGAATTTCCTCGTAAGACCAGGCAAATACGTCGCAGAATTATTTAAATAGATCTGTGTAAATTTGAATCTCTCCGGGGGAGTAGTCAGCTTCGACGAAAACATTCTCCACGATGCCAGGGGTTCTAGAGATATTGATCTATATGGTTTCAATGATGTTTCCCATATTACCCTCAGCATATACCTCGTGTGTAGCTAAGGGATTAATAGGACAAGACTTATCTCTAGTCATAGTCAAGGTGAATTCTCCGGCTTCAATTTTTCTTAACTCTGGGAGGAAGTATGATCTGTGATGAAGATCATCCTAGGGTTTGTTCGGACTAATCATTGCTTCAATTACTGCTTTGTCAGAGTGCAAGACTAAGTCTAACAAATCAGTGTCAGTGAGAGAACCTTGAGCCCAAATAGGCTCTAGAAGCAGATCTAACTCTTGTGCAGGAGTTGGATCTGTGTTGGCTGAAGCTTGCTGAACTAAAGAGTACACTACTTCAGCTGCGGACAAGGGCATGGACATGCCCGAGTGCCCTGTCCCATCCATCATGGTTGATGGGGAAGGAAGTATCCATGGATCGACGAAGTAAGTCATGCAAAACGATGAAACTTGGAAAATCTCAACCTTATGGTGGTTGGATATGAACTTGACATTGCCTTGAGGGGGCGGGTAATCAAAGGTACCCATCAAAGATGGGCACAAACCAACCCCTACATTGACTACGCCTGGTTGAGGATTATCAATCATCAGGACCGCGGATACCCCCAATGAAGGGTCAGGTCTGGAGAAAGACAATTGATCAATGGTCACAATCCGGTCCTCGTGTGGAAACAACAAGACCCGGAAAACTGTAGCAACCACTACTTGCATGGCATAAGTCCAACTCCTTCCTAACAAGAGATTGTAGTCAAGGGATGCGTCGACTACTTCTACCTCGACACACACGGTCTTCCCTCCTAACTACACGGGGAAAGAGGGAATGATACCAGGTGGTCGGAATGAACGATCGTCGAAAGCAGTGAGAAGAGTAGGCGATGGAGAAAAAATGGGCTGGCCAATGGCCTTCCAACATGCCAACGACATAACGCATGTCGAGGTGCCCTCATCAACCACTGTGTGGAAAATATTTCAAGTAAACGTTTTCGTGGGGTGAGCCACTACTATCTGAAACGGTACATGGTAAGGCAGACGAGGTTTTAAGTCGGTTGTATCCAGCATGATGGTACCCATATTACAAGTATCGGTAGATCCTAAAGCGGTTAACAAAGCTTTCCTCCGAGAAGGGAAGCTTTGGAGGACCTCCAAAGAAGACATCGCACAAGGGGTTTGAGACAAATCCTCCACCACATAATAGTTTTGGGCAGCCCTTGCATTTGGGTTGTGAGAAGCTTTTTTGAACGCACCTTTTGGGATGCGTGTCATTGTTTCACCCAAAGTCTTCTCAATCTGTAGAGGAAGAGATGGGGGTTCGACTTCTTTTCCCTTCTCATAAGTGCTTGGTTTACTGTAGTCATGTGCTCTGGTTGATATAAAAGCATCACCCTTCATCATATACACATTCACAGATGAGGGATTGTTCGAAGATGGAGAGCATCCTTGAATGCCCCCTTCTGCGCTTGTAGAGGCTTGGGTTAGGTTTTTCCCATGCTGAAATGGATTGGTTAACACAACAAGTTGTTGCTGTGTCACAAAATTTTGGGCCTCTGCAAGCCGAGGACATTGGTGGATCGGGTGGTCTTCCGCACTCAGGTTGCACAGATACCTCTCCTTCTGTTTCTCAGTGTTTCCCCCGCCAACATTATTAGTGGGTTTCTTATCCCCTTTACCCTTCTTTCGTTGTTTTTTCTTTCCTTCAGGCTGCTGGGTGGCCTTTGGATTTTTCGATTGCACTGTGTGTACATCCAATTTTTTAGTAGGGGGAGTAGCCAAAATAGTAGTTTGGTTGGCCGTTGTGTGTTGTATAGACAACTGATGCAATTGCTTCGTCAGTTGCTCAGCGGGCTTTGTTTTTGCTGAACCAACAATACCATCAGCATGTGGTCCAACTCTCTATTTGGTTTTATCAAGTATTGAGTGTGGCGCATCTGGCAAGATCTCGTATAATAAACTAGACTGAGAATAGATGAGCTCAAGCTGTTTAGATCTCATGATGGCATCTTCTTCGGAAAACACTCCCGATGTCGCGACATCTTTGGATAACTGTGGGACCAAAGACTTAAGGAACCACTTGAGCAGGAATGCTGGTGGGACTGGCACCTTAATTAAACTCTTCTGGCGTCTCCATTCTCGGATGTGATCATAGATATGGTCCACTTTTGTCTGTGTGAAATTGGCCAACAATTTTGTGCCAGCGTTGTATCTCACAGGTAATTGGAAATGGTTTAGGAAGGAAATTTCCAATTTACCGAAGGAAGAGTATCTTGAGTGGTCGAGCTCAATGTACCATTTCACGACACTCCCAATGAGAGTACGTTGAAACAATCGCAACTGTACAGAGCTGTCTTTCAATGAGTTAGATGAGCACCAAAGATGGAAGGTAGTCACATGATCTCCTGGATCTTCGTTAGGCTTGGCTTCGAACTTTGGTATGTCCGAAGGAAACTTCATCGACATAGGGGGCCAACACGGATCGTGACAAATAGGGTCATTCAACAACCTTGTCAAGTCTAGAAAATGCAAGGTTCCTAGGAAAGGTAGTTTGGGTTTTTGGTGATAACCTAGGAAAAAGGGACCTGGAGTTTGACTGGCACCAGGTTTCTAGGAAAAGTTCGGCTACTGGCCTGGGTTCTAGTAAAAACCATGGCCATGACCAGCGTACGGATTCTGCGTGTGAGGAGACATCATCGAATGATTCCAAAAATAGGACGTAGATGGTTGGGCGTGCATTACATTCAGAGGACTTTGGGAAGGGTTGCCCCATGCTGATCCCATGGGGATAGGCATAGTACCTTGTCTGGGGTTCCATTAATTGTGAAAAGAATTTTTCCAGATGGACATTTTTGACGAGGGAATGGATCCATGCCAAGAATTCGAAGGCCCTGATGCGGAAGAAGTTCCTGGGTTTGCCCCCTGTGCAGGAATAGTACCCTGCGTAGGAATAGGTTGTCCGAAATCGGGATTGCCCCCAGTCGGGAAAGCAACTGACGAGAAGGCGTTGTTACCAAACGCACCGAACAAAGAAAACGGTGTCGAACCTACCGACATATTATGCGAAGGTGGTCCTTGACTCCCTGCTCTAAATAAACTATGGTGTGCAGGTGGCCCGACGGATTTCTGATGCGTGCCATCGATCGAAGGGGACGAAGGAGGTATATGACCTCCCCCGTAAGGGAAAGTGTTAAAAGGAGCTGAAGTGTCCCCCATGTGGCCTTGCAGAGGAGCGTTAGAGCTCCTTGCCCCTAGACCTAAAGTCTGTGAAGTGGAGTAGGAAAGTACAGGACTGGTACCTGAGCTAGGAATCTCGTATGAGAATGAAGGGCCTGTCGCACTTGGTGTGAAAGGGGTTGTGGCCGTCGCCATAGATGGGATCAGATCACTGTGCGAGGTAGAGGCAGTCGAGACCATGGTGGCTCGGACCGGTGACGGTGGGTTAGGAGGTGGAAACTCTCCTGTGGTGACAACCGTAGTGGGAAGTGAAGAATTCCCAGAAGGAGTAACAACATTTGTTTCCATTACTGCGTTTGACACTATCTGGCACTTGTAAAGGTGAATCGGTATGATGATGGGTGCCGAAAGATCAGTGGTTGGAGTTTTAGGTGGACCAATAGCTTTCTCTCTAAAGTCTAAAATGGTTGTTTCCTCCGGATGTTGGTCGGGCACAATTTCTTATGACCCGATTGCTTCAAAATTCCCTTGTTGGTATAGCTTTCACCTTAGTGGTGGCGAGGGTGGCTCCAGTGTAACCGGTGATAGGCCCAAAAGCCTTCGTGACCGGTGGAGCTCGTGATCCTTCACTGTGTGAGAAGATCAAAGACACTCTAGGGATTTCTATTCATTCAAACAACAAGACACACTAAAAAAGTCCCTACAAGATAAAACAAGCAAACACTAAACTAATTGGAAGAACAATTACAACAACCAACACTAGAGCAACTTACCGGTGCAAGTGCAACTCGAACATGGAAGCACCCTCCAGGTATACTCTGCAAAGCGTGGCCCGATGTCTGTCTCAGGTAGCATGGTATACCCCTACATTCACCTGTGTATGTCCCTAAAAAGATAGGCAACTAGGTTGCCAGCGCGCGAACAGTGACCAGGTAGGTATAGTTGAAAGTTAGGTAGACCACAATGAGCAGGGTATCGAGCCTGAAGCCTGTCAAGGGTATCAAAAGCAAGTGGTCCAGAAGACAACTGAGGACCTCGAACGGATTCGAGACCCACAAAGCTCTGTGGAAAATGTAATCGACGGAATCCCAAAACAAGCCCTCTATATGTGTTCTCCACTACTATTGGTCCAACTTTGGAGGGGTTATCTCCACTACCTTTTCGCACATGACCTCGTGTTTATCCCCATGTGTCAGAGGGGGGTCCCAAATAACTTTCATGATATTGGACTTTGACACTCCCTAACTCGGACTCCAATGATTGATTTTAATGGCCTTGAAGAGTTTCCTCTCCAACCTAATTCAAGGCCCTAACCCTAAACTAGTTGGTTGACCCTACAAACATAAAAAATCCAATGAATTTTAGATTTAGGGTTAATTTTTATGGATTTTATTAAGTCAAAGGTTATGAAAGTGAAACTAGTGATGTTTGAAAGACGAAAGCAAAATAAACAGAAAGATGGAAACAAAAACCTTTACTTAACTCAACTCTTAAACAACTTTTCAAACTTAAAATTTTTTCTAAGATCTTTAAACAACAAACTCAAAGGAGGATTTCACTTGACTACGAGCTACTTATGATCTAAGTAAACCGTCAATAACTTATGAAAGAAAATATTTTTCCCTAGTTACTAATGCAAAACAACACTTTTTAACCAAACAAAGAAATAAAATATTTTTTATTTATTTGAATGCTCACAAAGCAAAAAGGAAAAATATCAACAAGTCAAAACCAAGAAAACTTCTGGCCTAAGCACAGATCGCAAAGAGTCACTTTAAAAATCACACACAAGCAAATTTAAATTGGAGTCTCACACTTGTCTAAAAACCTTTTTAAAGAAAATTTTGAAGAAAACTTTTAAATGAAAAAAAAAAGCTATTGTTGTGATCAAACCTAAGTTACTGATTTCTATGAAAAAGACCCAAAAACCTGAGAGGTATAACTCTTGTCAAATAAAATGATGACTGCCTTACCTTCAACAAAAATTCTCTCTACAAGCACATTGCTGACAGTTCAACAACAAGCATGTGCACGCGAGCTGTGTAAAGTCATAGCACCTGTACATGCGTGCTATCCTTATACAGGCCGCATGTATATCTGAAACTTTGATACAAATGAAAATCCAAGCAAGACATCCCAGGAAGAGACTACTGGTATTGAGAACCAGAACCTCTTGAAGACTTAGACACTTACTTTAACAGAAAAAAGAAAACAATTCAAGGAAAACTTCATAGAACAAACCAATCCGAGGTGACACCTAAGCTATAGATTGCAAACAAAAAAGACTAGAAAGAGTTCCAGAAAACCCCTGAGAAGGAATAATTCTGACAGGGAAGAGGATGACTGCCTCTTTAAAAGAAATTTTCTGGAATCATACATGCGACTAACACTTCCTCAGCTAGCGTGTACACATGGACTGTGAGAATGCAGGGCGCGGGTACACACATGCAGACCTTATATAGGCCACGCGTACTTCTGTGGGTCTCGGAAAAGAAATACAGTCAAGGAAAGAAACAGATATAATTGGTATGGAAGGGGGGTGAATCAGTATCAAGTACAATTTAAAAACCTTTTTCAACTTATACTTAAACCA
>ML785260.1:146642-165738 GCA_009831015.1 Picea engelmannii
CCAATGATCAATGAACAATAGTATAAGAGTTACACCAATACACCACAATACACCATGCACAATATATGAGAAATAATCAATAGTTTTTGTTCAAGGGAAGTAATGACTTCCAAAGGTAGCTATAGCTTCCAAATGTAAAGGGAAGGATAAACCTCCAAGAGGAAGATACAATCCTTCAATATTAAGAGATATTTGAACTCTCCATCCTTGCCCCTTCCTTCCACCCATGAATATATGAGAGATAACAAAACTTTACATTAAATCATCACCATCAACCAATCATCACATAGAACCTGATAATGCTTCCCGAGACTTCTTCAATTTCTGCAATTCTTCAATTATTGGAGTACTCTTATCCTATAGATAATATTACTCAATGTATTCTCTAAATCTCCTCCAATTTTCACTCCTTGAATCCTCCCCAAAAAGAGGTTATAGAAAGAATGGTAGACTTTATTCAATTCTGGTATGTTCAGAAGACCCAACTTGTACAGCATGCCCCGCGCTCAATATTTAACATCTGATTTTGAAACTCACACAAAAGAAACTACACTCTGTACTCTTTCCAATGGAAGTGGTCCCACTTCATTTGGATTCTGTATGAATAAGTTATGACTGTTTTACTCGGAACACCTGTTTATTGACTAGCTTCAGGACTGGTCACAAACCCTATCTTTCACAGAGTGTATCTCCATAATTATAGTGAATCAAGAGCTGGAATTTTTACTAGAGGTACCTTGATATGTATTCTCAATACCATAGCAATTTCACCATCTGAATCATTCTATAAAAAAAAGTTATAGCAAAAATGGTAAGATGACCTGAAATTAATATACCTTAGAACACATCACCAAAAGACTTCATCCTCCCCTGAAATCCGGCCTTCTTTTACTTCTTATTCCTTCTGAAATTCGACTTGTATCAAATGAATGTATAATGATGTTTATTTATACCATTTATGTCACTTCCTTTTAACATTAGGGCCGACCTGGAACTTTCTTATTTTGTAATTCTTTTCTTTAATTATCTTCAGGGCCTACATGTACAATTCACTTTGTCATCTTCAAAAAATAATTTCTCCTCAACCATGAGGATCCACGTGACGTGCCACATACCACCGGAAACAACATGATGTATACTATCCATCCATGGGTGTTGTATCTGCATGTGCATTTTCCTTCATGTCCAAATACCTTCATCAATATTGCAGTCCAAAACCCATGACTAGGGTTGACATTAATGACAACAACCAATCTTCCAACACCCCTAACCCTTATTTTATAGGCTATAAGAAGCTAGTTATTTGGTTGAACTTCCGACCATGCATGGCTGAAAGGTTTAGTTAACTTACCCAAAGCTGTGTGTTCCATCAACAACTTTCTTTTTTTCGTGCTTTTGTAGGTACACGCGGGCTGTCTTGGGTCAGCTAGCATGTGCACGCATGCAGTAAAGTATCAGGATGCGTGGGCCTTTATAAAAGGGTTTTTTAAGAAGAGTTGTTCAGTAATTTTTTGGAAAAGAAGGAATCTGAGATGGCCTGATGCCAGGTAAGCATGTCTGGTGCAAATTAGGGTTATAACATTGGGGCTGGTCATGTCTTCATCTTCATGTGTAAGAGGGATGAAAGGTTGGTCAAATTCATCTTCATCATGTGGGGGAACGGATATCGATGCTTCTTCAACACTGTCTTTGAAATCTTGGTCATTAAGGACATTAGCCTGATCATTCTCAATGGATTTCACCCCTTCATTATTTTCCTCAACTTCATGTTCCTGAACTTTATTCCCATGGTTTTCAATGGGTAAAGAAGAAACTTCCCTCAAATTCTCAATCGGATATAAATAAAGTATTTCATTACAAAAATCATCCTCAAGGTCCTGAATAGTATCTTCAAAGCACTAGGATTTTGTTCCACAATGCTTGAGAAATTATCGAATGAATATGGTTGTAGATGTTGAGTCCTTTGGAATGCAAGTGGGCTTGATCAATTTCCTTTGTTTATTATTTAAATATAATAAGAAAATTTGTGTCAAAACATCATCCTGGGTTATGTCATGTAAACCAATGTATTTGGTAAACTTGATAACATGTGTAACGACCGGACATGGATCACCATAAACTATTGGGATATCATCCCACCTTTCTTTCAGACATTCATCATACACTTCCATGATACATTAGTGGAGTCACAAGATGAACTTATATGAATCTCATCTAAAGTTGAAAGGGAACTTCCCTCAAATGGAGTAGTCAGGAAAGTGAAGGGTAAATTCTTTGGGATATACTTTCCAAGTGTTGTTATGGGCTCATAAAGGATTCAAAATTTTCCCTGTCAACGATGCCAAAAATGTTATCGCGTATTTTATAGTTTGGGAAAATCCGAACTCATGCAACAGGTGTGAGACATAACTAGTGACACCTATCACTGTCACGTCAATACATATCCCCCTCGTTTTAGTGAAGGACAAGTCCAACTCAAAGGAGGCTTCCTGGGTGACCCTAGGGGGATTTCTAAGGATAATCCAAGGAGAATAATGGAGCACCCCTATAGGTCACAATGAAAGGTTCTACAGGCTTGATGGGAGACGAGTATCAGTCATAGAGAAGTTGTCAATGAATAATATGTTCAAAATAGATGATAGGCAATCAATACCATGATAATATATGATGAAATGAGCCCTAGAACAAGAGGGAAATAGCAAGTCATGCTTACTTTCCCAAAATTGCAGTAGTAAGGAAATACATATCAGCAATGAAGGATCACAATAGTTGCAAATTGAACCATCAAAATCAAGTATATGATATTGGAAAATAAACCTTGTAACTAGTACATAATGTTCTAGTGTTTAGACCAAGACTTTGATGACAAATGAGGGTTGTAAGAAATTGTTATCAGCAAAGAATTATAAAAACCCTATGCTGTACAATTTTTTTTCTACAACAACAAATTTTAACCAACACAATCAACAAGCAAGCCACTCAATCAATAACTCTTGAAAAGTAGATCAAATTTCACTACTTGCATGCAAATTTCAACGATCAAAAGTGAAGGAAACTTGTTGAGAAAGAGAGTTTACTACAACCCTAATGGTTGTATCTTAATGTCTATTACAAAAAACTAACCATTGTATCAATCAAGACGCCATTGCAAGACAAGAGAGCCAATATCATGTAAAATTTAAATCCAACCTGAACAATTCCAAAAGCTCAAATTTCACGTTTACCAATGCACTAAATGACAATCTCCAATGCAAAATAACAATTCCTTTTTATTGGGTAAATGGAGTCTCTTCCTTGGAATGCAAGTCAGACAAAGAGAAAGAAGATATCCTTGTTGAGAGTTAAGCCCTTATAATACTCAACAACACTCCTTTGAAGTCATCTAGCTTAAAATCCAAAATGAACTAAGGTTTAAATTTTCTCTATGGGTGTAAACCCTCTTACTTCTTAGAGAAATAAACCCTAGCTAAGCCTTACAAAAAGGGTGTAAATCATATTACTTCTTCTTGTAAGCCTTATATAACTTCAATAGCAAAGAATAAGTCATTTTGGTGGAGGGTGTAATCCCTTTTACTCCTCTAAGGGTTTAAGATATATTTTCTTGAATTTAACAAGCAAAATGGAAATAAATTGAAGAAATTATTCACCAAGATCTAAGAGATAGAATGCAATAAACTGTTACTACCAAGATTCATGCACAAATTTCCAAAAAAATACCACCAAGAGAAATCACTAATATTTATTTATCCAATTAACAAGTATTTCATCCATTGCACGAGAGAGAGAGAGAGAGAGAGAGAGAGAGAGAGAGAGAGAGAGAGAGAGAGAGAGAGAGAGAGAATTGTCCAAAGATGATGAAATTTTAGTCTAGGAGAGAATTCTCAAGTGATGAGTTATGATTTTGTGACAAATTACTTGCCTCATATTTATATGAGGAAACCCAAGCTCCAGTTTGTCCACTTTACAATCATATCCATAATTTTAGGCCTAAAACTAAGTTACAATGCTTAATTAGCAAATCAATTTGTCTTTTTTCCCATATAGGCTTAGAAAATGACCAATAATAACAAAGTCATGGGACATAAGCCCATAAAACTCCTCTCCAAGGTGGCACATGTGAATACAAGCCTCTAAAGGCTAGGATGTCAAGCTAGGAAGGTCCCTCATCATCCCAATATATAGCAAGAAGGTGGGGCTTCAATCCCACAACACCACCAAGTGCACTAAAATGGACAAACGTCCTCCCAAATGTGTGACATCAAGCTCTCCAAGAGGGATTTTAGGGCATAAGAAGGTGATGTCATCCTCTCTTCATGGTTCTAGGTATTCATCATGTGCTAGGGACGTCTTGCAAGGTGTGACATTCATCATCCAAGGATTCCAATGAGTGGGTCACATCATCAACCATATGGGCTTTCAAGCCCCTATGAAGGTCCAAGTGGCTTATTCCCTTCATGAATGTCTTCCAATGGTCAAGTTACTTCAAAGAACAACAAATACAACGTCCAGGGGTCCACAAGTCACATGTATCATTCAGAGTAAGACACATTTAATAAAAGAACCACCCAAACAGGTGCATTAAATCCCACCTTTTCAAACTAAACAAATGCTCAAAGACCTTATAAAATTTTCCAAATTTAGGTTTGGGAGGGTTGTCATGGTGCCCTATTGGGTAGGCCAATCCCCAAGTCAAGGAGTTCTTCCCAAGAAGACCCTGTCTAGGCCATGCAATGAATATGAGGTGGATGGGGGTAGGACTTTTGGGCATTGGTTTCCTGACATAACAAGGGCTCATATTGTTATGAGTGCCTTCGTGGAGGGTGTAATTCATCCCTTTGTTTGCAATGTAACATTTTTCCAAGCCTTTCATTTTCCTTTCATTTTCTATGGTTCGAACATTGAGTCTTATGTGCAAGGAAAGAAAGAGAGCACCAGATTTCCACATGAAGTTAGAACACATTGAGTGGCATATGCACTAGAAATTAAACGACACCACAATGCATTCGCCCGTCAAGTGGGACATTTTATTCATTTTATTTTTAAAAGGTCCTTCATTTTTTATCGAAAAGTGTTTCATTTCTCTTAGCACCATAGAGTGAGCATCTATAAGGATAGGTTATGTATTTTGAATTTTATAGTGCGCTACAATAACTCTGGACATTTATCCCTTTGTTCCCATGAAATGAGGTACAAGCCCTTCTTAGGGTCAATGAACCCAGAAACCCAAAATATGAGGAACCAAAGGGGAAGATGTGTGAAAACTAGTAAGTATGTGTGGGAACGATACGATGATCCTTCAATGAGACCCCCCAATAGCAACCCTTTTCCTGAGGGTGACCCACATAGTAGGAAACCATGTCAACCACCAAGGTGAAAAAAGGAAAGAGGTATAATTTCCAAGCATATGTTCCATAATCAAGAAATGACCATTTGCAACATGCTCATATGATTCAATTATTAAAGTGACACTTACCATGAGACTTGACTTGTTACCTAATGAAACAAGACCTATTGTCCTTTCTAGGCAAGGCTGGTGTGGCGGATGTTTCTATGTTGCTAACAATGAATGGTGATGTGTGGTGGAGAAGAGGGGCTTTGTCTGCTCAATGTAGGATCAACTAGTCATATGGCTCTCAACACTCCATGTCTTCTACCTGCAGGCATCAAGACATCATCTCCTTAGTTACCAATATCTAGTTGTCTAAATCATTAGATGTATTAAGGTAGTTCTTGATGGCACATATGAGGTGTTGCAAGAGTCGTTACATGAACATGGCCACTACATGATTGAAGACGAAGCCAACAATGAATAAGAAAATGATTATTTCAAGGAAATTAGAAAGTACTTGAAGAGGAGACACAAGTATGAATCTTGTTGAATCTTTACATGAAGAATTTGGTATGTTTTATCTTGATGATGAAGTTTGTGGTGGAAATAATTGAAGATGGTAACCCTCCTCTTATGATTTAGACAAGGTAATTGACCATGTGTATGTGTGTGAGATGTTCTAATGTCTTTAATTTCATTAAACAAGTCTAGGCAAAAAAAAATGCTTGGGACACTACCTATAAAGGACAAAAGGCTATTGTAATAAAACTTATGATAAAAGACAATGTGCTTCAACAATATTTTCAATTTATAATAAAAACGAGTTAGTAGTCCTAAAATCAGTAAATACGTGTTGTAAAAGATGTCAATCAATGAGTAGAATATGCATGGTATGTTAGAGAGTGATTATATGCATGTATTATCATGAAATTAAACTAATTACTTGCAATATGCTCAATCCCTAGTGGATATAACAACATTTATTAAAAAAAACAAATAAATGGCTTATAATGAAAAACATTGAGTTGGAATGAGAATGAAAATGCAATAAAGTACCTAAAATAACAAGTCACTTTGAGAGAAGGAGAAAATTGAGGTTTTATCTCACTTCCAAGTTAAATACTAGTGTCATCTTCTTTCCTTGTGCAAAATGGAGTCAAGAAACACCTTAAATGGAAGACTTGGAATTTTGAAACCCTAAGAATATATCCTCATAGGCCTAGGATTATACCTCACAAAGACTAACTCTATATTAATAGAAGTGATTTCCCACAAGTGGTGAGTTATGATTTTGCCATGAGGTAGTGCTAGCATCTTTATATGAGGAAAACCTAGAGCTATAACCCCTCAAATCCTTAAAAATGAAAATGATCCATGATACAAGTGAGATAGGTCAAAGTTGACCCCTCAAATAACCTCTAGTTACCCCTAGGCGAGAGGGGGTAACAAGGCTTAACCTAGTTCCACTTGATATCATTTGCTAGATGCTAGAGAAGACGCACACCTATGGTTTATAATATTATAAACTCTAGGGTTTATTTCCTAGAAGCTTTTACCAAGGATTATGAATGGATCCTCCTAAGATTTTGATGTTGAAGGCTTCTCTTTCTTTTAGCCTGCATTGAAGGTGTTGCATTGACTCCATATGCACAAGAATTCAATATGGAACCAATCTTTATCATTTGCAAGTGATATAAAACCCTAGTTTAGCTCTCTCTATCTCTCTTTCTATTTGCATTAATTTTTTGGAATCATCTCTAACATAGTCATTGCTGCAATAATTACATTTTCAGCTATTAGGACTTGCCATATTGCAATTAATTAATATAGTTTCATGCTCTTTATTCATGCAATCATTGGTGGATGGTTTACAAGTCTTTTCATTTTCATTTTCCATATATTCATTCACTTTCTTGTTGATTTAGAGCTGGTATATTGGTGTTGTTGTAAGATGGAACCTGTCTTTATCATTTGCAAGTGATATAAAACCCTAGTTTATCTCTCTCTATCTTTCTCTCTATTTGCATTGATTTTTTGGAATCATCTCTAACATAGTCATTGCTGCAATAATTACATTTTCAGCTATTAGGGCTTGTCATATTGCACTCAATTAATATAGTTTCATGTTCTTTATTCATGGAATCATTGGTGGATGGTTTACAAGTCTTTCCATTTTCATTTTCCATATATTCATTCACTTTCTTGTTGATTTGTTGTTGTTGTAAGATGGAACCAGTCTTTATCATTTGCAAGTGATATAAAACCCTAGTTTAGCTCTCTCTCTATTTGCATTAATTTTTTTGGAATCATCTCCAACTATATACTTGATAAATCTACAATTATAAAATTTATTTAAAAAAATTATATATCTAAATTAAAAAAAAAAAAAACATAAATAATTAACTGTATAAATTTAAACCCTACAAAGTGTACACTACAAATAAAAGTGTATATTATAACACAGAAAGAAACAATACAAAACAATGATATGTGAAATCTGTTTGTTATTAGTTTAAAAGAATTATGAACACAGTGAATCAATAAACTAGGGCATCTATAAGTATAATCATAATTTCATTAGGATTTTAAATTAAATAACAATATTTTTTTCTATTACAATAAATCTATACAAGTGAAGCATGTTGAATTTTGCAAAAATTTTTTAATGGAAATAAATACTGGTAACATCAAATCAAGTTTTTCTTAAGATCTAAGAAAAAAGAAAAAAGATGAAAGAAAAGTACAAAGCATGTATATGTAAAAAAGAAAAGAAAAAAATAAAACAAAGTACAAAGCACATATATGTGAATTCTTTACTTTTAAATAAGATGGAACCAGTCTTTATCATTTGCAAGTGATATAAAACCCTAGTTTAGCTCTCTCTCTATCTCTCTTTCTCTATTTGCATTGATTTTTTGGAATCATCTCTAACATAGTCATTGCTGCAATAATTACATTTTCAGCTATTAGGGCTTGTCATATTGCACTCAATTAATAGAGTTTCATGTTCTTTATTCATGAAATTATTGGTGGATGGTTTACAAGTCTTTCCATTTTCATTTTCCATATATTCATTCACTTTCTTATTGATTTGCTGTTGTTGTAAGATGGAACCAGACTTTATCATTTACAAGTGATATAAAGCCCTAGTTTAACTCTCTCTCTTTATATTATTTTTTTTGGAATCATCTCCAATTATATACTTGATAAATCTACAATTATAAAATTTATTTTAAAAAATTATATATCTAAATTAAAAAAAAACATAAATAATTAATTGTATAAATTTAAACCCTACAAAATGTACACTACAAATAAAAGTGTATATTATAACACATAAAGAAACAATACAAAATAAAGACATGTGAAATCTGTTTATTATTAGTTTAAAAGAATTATAAACACAATGAGTAAATAAACTAGGGCATCTATAAGTATAATCATAATTTTATTAAGATTTTAAATTATATAATAATCATTTTTTCTATTACAATAAATATATATAAGTGAAGCATGCTGAATTTTGCAAAATAAATTTAAATGGAAATAAATACTGGTAATAAATATATAAGTGAAGCATGTTGAATTTTGCAAAATAAATTTAAATGAAAATAAATACTGGTAATATAGAAGCAGGTTTTTCTTAAAATCTAAAAAAAAGAAAAAAGATGAAAAAAAAGTACAAAGCACAAATATGTGAAAAAGAAAAGAAAAAAATAAAACAAAAGTACAAAATGAATTCTTTACTTTTAAAAAAACTACGAACAGAATGAATCCAAGTGTCCTTTATTAATTTAAAGGAACTATGAACGAAATGAATCCAACAAACTAGGATATTGATAAAAATAATTTATTAAGGTTTTAAATTAAATAATCAAGATTTTTTCTATTATAATAAACATGCACACGCTACTAATTCATTGAAATGTGCAGAAAAAACATAAATAAACTCTTGAATTCTATAAAATAAAATAAACTTAAAATAACAAACACTGCTGCTGATGAAAGGCTGATTGAACCTTGCAATAATAAACACAAGATGGACCTCAGTTCATACCATTATGAACCATATTAATCAATCTATCTTCTTGTTCATGCTATTCCTTTGGTGCCACAACAACTACTAAAAGAGAGTGAACGCTCATACTTCTTCCCCTGGTGCTGGAAGATTCAAATCGAATGATCTCCGCATAGCTCTTTCCTTTGTAGGAGGATCAAGGGGAGGGAGTTGAGTGTCTACTACTGCTGAGGAGGAAGACGAATCACGAACACCAGTCTGCGAGCTGGCTGTAGGAAGTACATTCTTCACTAGACCCGCTCATTGGGTTTCATTATCCTCTGAGGCTCCACAATTTCCTCCCACAACGGCATCTGCATTGACGCCACCTGTTGCTGCAGAAGGATAGCGTAGTCTATAAGATTGTTGGGATTGTGGGAAGGCTGTGATTTGTGATTTTTTTTTTAATGTATATGGATTAGTTAAAGCATAACATAAAAAAAAAATATTCAAATAGGCATGGGCATTGCCCTAGCTAGTGAGTGGTTGGTGGGATTATCATCATCGAATAAGTCATATTTTAGTGTGTGAAAATGTATTTTATATTATTATTTTTTTTTTTTTTGAAGTATTGGGTATTTAAAACTTGAGTGGTTTTTTTTAACTTATTATAATTTAGTTGTATATTGATATCTAAGATTATTATTACTGGTTGTTATTTGTGAATGTGGATTGACACATTATATTTATTAAAAACAACTACTACATTTGAAATGTTTTAGTGGTGATTTATAAAGAGGTATACTTTTACTCTTGTTTTCTTAAGTTTAAAGAAGACAATTTCTTAGCCAATCAAAAGCAATTTTAGGTCTTAATTCAAGATGCCAAAAAAACAATTTTAGATCTTACTTCAAGATGTCAAAAAACATCTTAGATAATATCAACAAGAAATCTAGTTTCTCTTGTGGTCATCATGGAGGCTACCTCTACTAGAGTAGTGTACTTTTTAATTCCAAGATGCCAAAAGGCACTGTCACCTTAGATAGTATCCACAAGAAAGCCACTTTCCCTTAATTCCAAGATGCGAAAAGGCACTGTCACCTTAGATAGTATCCACAAGAAAGCCACTTTCCCTTGTGGTCATCATAGAGGCTACCTCTACAAGAATCATGTACTTTTAAATAACATCTAACTTCAATCCCATATGTGAGATCAAATACTACCCCAAGACTAAAAGGAAGTGTTAGCCTAGATAGTATCTGCTAGTTTTCCTTGTGGTCGTAGTGGAGGTTACCTCCAATAGTGTCATGTACATTCTAATAACATCTAACTCTAGTGGAGTCATGTACTTTCTAATAACATCTAACTTTAGTTTCATAGAAATAAATACTCCCTGAATTACAATTTAACATCTTACCTCCAAAATTAAAAAAAAAATATATCAAATAAAAAATATTAATATTTTTCTTATTTAATTACCTGTTAGGAAGTATTTTCCATTTATATATTCTCCTTTTAAAACCTTCTGTGAATATTTTAACTAAAACATTTAAGAAAAAAATAAAAATTTAATAATTTAATATGTTTAACTAAAACATTTAAGAAAAATAAAATTTAATTTAATTATTTAATATTAAACATATTTACAAATTATAAAATTATGGTTCAAGTTATGAGTTGTTATTTTTCTCACTTAATTTGACCTGTTGCAATACTTAAAGAGGTATTAATATTTTTGAACTTATTGGTTGTGATGAGATAAGAAATAATGTTGGAATTTGGGTCTTGCTATCTCTATGAAACTTGGAATAAAATTGAATCAATTCAATTTTTTTTTATATCTTGATATTTTTAAAATTAGATGTTAACTCTCACTACAAGTTTTTAAATGATTTGCACTAAAAAAATATGTAATCAAAAAATATGTAATAGATATCTTTACATGGACACTCCATTAAAATGGTAAATTTGTGACTAATGGTCTTAGAATTTGACATTATAAAATTGTAAGGACAATAACCATAAGTTCAAAATGTTGTTGAGTCTTATGTTAACACCAAATTAACATACTCACTATTCATATTAATAAATAAATAAAAAAAGACGGAAAATCTTCCGGGATAAACTTCACCCATGGGTTAATTTTCCATTCTTTTTCCAAAAAAATGTTGGCCAATTTCTATTTTTTTAAAAATGATTCACCCAAATTCTATACAAAATCCTTAGAAATTTGAATATTTTTACAAAAATATTGCCAAACATTTTAGCATATTAAGGACTAGTAAGATTAGCCAATGTTTCTACACTTAAAGATAAATTTCCATCCTTCAAATTTTCTACATAAATAACCCATAATAAATAATGAGTAATAGTAGAAATATTATTAATGGGCACTCTATTGGGTGAAGTAGTAATAGTGTCACTGCTCCCACAAAGGTTCAAATCCTTTTCCCCTCATTCCATAGTCAATATTATTTACTATTCATTGGTTGTATTATAACTATTATGAACAAGGACACATGTCTAATCCTACATTAACCCCTATGATTGTCAATATCACCCCTTCACTATTATGAACAAGTAGACAAGTCTAATCCTACTAACCCCTATGACTCCCAATATAATCACCCTTGAGCACTCGATCACACACCCATTATACCCCCAAATAAAAGAAACCCTTTAACAAAATGAGATCCATAACCATTATGACCTCATATACATTATAACTCCTAACCCTTGTGATCTCTCATACAACACCACTAACCAATATTACACCAGTATACCCCTTGACCCTTGTGATCGCTACCACAATCATTGTTGTTAACCATTGTTGACCTTGTTTGAGACATATTGACTATATAGACCATATTCACCACACTTTACCATATAATTTAATTCCATTGAACCACTAACCCCAAGATCCCTTGCCCACTGACAATTTCTGAACATATATTCCACTAATCCATTAAACAAATACCCTAATAATTTCATCACCTACAAGCCTCCTAACATAGTGACCACATTAACCCATTAACCCTTCATGTTCATTAAGTATATTAACCATTGTTGATCACTATTAATCAATGTTGGACCTAATTAACCATGGTGGACTATAATTGATCATTATTAAACATCGTTCACTATGGTTGATATGGTAACTCATTGAAACAAAACCCATAATTCATATTGATCTATGGTGACTAATGTTGACCATTAATGAACATTGACCACTTGCCACAACTAGCTATCTATCCCTTACCCACAAATAACACATTAACCACCTAATCCACTATCCCCCTTGCGATGATCAACCATGGGGTCTCAACTTAGTGAACCTATGACATCGCATGCATGTTCATGGTATATTAAAGAATACATATAATTTCATTATATATTGATAAATACCTCCCAAAATCCTTTTGTTGATCCCGCCTCTCAATACATATTTCCATTAAAAAAACTCCATTTTTACCATATACCATTTTTTATACCCCCCAATACTTATAAACACGTATGTACCCCGCATCTTTGCCCCTACATATACCTACAATATATTGAATCTATTTTTCACAAATTAAAAACCCCCCTCTATGAATTAACATGATAAGATATTGGTCAACAAGGTGAAGCCCCCATGTGATCAACTAATCTTAGTAACTAAATAACCCTTGACTATCATCAACCATATCAATTTTCATTGACTAGAATTGACTTTTTTTGACCATATTGACTATATAAACCATATTGACTATAGTTCATCATCTTAACCACATGGACCCACTAACCACTAGCCCACTTTCCCACTAATGTCATGCCCACTTATAGTCCACTTATCTAGTAATCACATAGCTTGACAATCCCATCACCCATAAAATTCCTAAGTTAGTGAACCATCTACCCCTTGACCCTCTACCCTCATTAACCATATGGACCATCATTGACCATGACCAACCTTATTGACCATGGTGGACCATAACATATCATCATTAACCATAATTGATGATGGTTGATTTAGTAAACCATTAACCCATAATAACCTAACCCACATCAACCTATGCTGACTAATGTTGAATATTATTCAACATCATTCACTTGCCACAACTAGCCACCTACCCTTGACCTGTGAACTAACCCATTAACAATTTAATTCACTAACCCCTCAACATAGTAATCTCAATGAATTGATATCCCTTGGCCATCATCAAATATATCCACCATCATTCATCTCCATTGACCATGGTTGACCTCTATTGATCATATGATTATATGTACCATATTCCCTATGGTTCACCATATAACTGCATTTCCCAAATGACCTCAAGCCCGATCACCCTTAACTTCATAACAACTTATATTCCATCAAACCATTAACTATCTATCCCAATAGACTCATTCCACAAATATCCTAAGCAAGCGAACCCCTTAACCCATCAATCCATTACCCTCATTGACCACAATTAACCTTATTCGCCATGGTGGACCATAACAATTCACAATGGACCACCATTTGATGTAATAACCATTGACCATAACCCTTAACCTATATTGACAAATGGTAACTAATGTTGATTATTATTCAACATTATTCACCTACCAAAAATAAGGGTCGCAGGCCCTTTTAACCAGGTCCAACAAGAATGCGCACATGTTCCTAGAGAGCATGCACATTCTTAGCAACATGTGTGTGTTCTTAGGAATGTGTGCACATTATTAGGAACATATTCACATTCTTAAGAACATGTGCACTTTCTTGTCGAGGAGTTGATGTGGCGTCCTGGGTGGCGGCTTGGGTTTTTTCAAGCCTGACACATTAGGAACATGTGTCTATTCTTAATAATGCGCACATGTTTCTACGTGAGCACGTTAGTGCTCACCCTATTTCCACTTTTTTTTTCCATCAACTTCATGCACCCACCCATTAGTTATTGTATTTTGTGCCAGATGTTTCACCAATTTCAGACATTGATTTTGAATTTGTTAGGCCTTCATTTATTGTCCAGAATGGATCATCTCAAGTCTCTTTTCCCTATTGTCTTTTTTTCCTTTCATAAACTTTTTTCAATTGCAAATGAAACAAAAGTTTTGGCTGATAGTTGTTTCTTTTTCTTTTGATAGTTCACTTTTGATAGTTCATATATATATATATATATGTTTTGTTATATTAACTATAAAAAATTGCTATGTTCTGTGTGGACATTGGGGGAATCTTCTTGATTCGTGATTCTTAATTTTAGCTCTACCTTTGTCAAATCTATTCTTTGGTATCATGTAACGACCCTAATTGGATAAATGCTTAAAGATTACAAAGTAAAATTAATTAAAGAAAATAATTGTGGTTAACTAAGTAATAATTTAACTATAGATCACATTTAATGACCTGAGAAATAGATTTAAGAGATCGATGAAAAATGTTATAAAAATGGTTGCGTATGCAGAGGGGGAGCTATGAATCCCGAGAAGATAAAACATTGAAGGGGGACGAAGGACGGAGGATGGAGGGTGGTTGGAGTAGTAACTGCATGAGTCGGCGAAGGAGGAATAAGGGAGGGGGAAAGGTTGATGGGAGGAGGATTGGACGGAGGATGGATTCTGGAGGGCTGTTGGATTTGCTGTGAGCAGAGAGTTTCTGGCTGTGGATTTTGATCAGTTGAGGCATCGAGTTGCTGGAGGTTTTGGGCACGGGGGCCAGGATATCCGTAGATATCCTAGAGCTAGGTAGTTTTCCTAGTTGGCAGGGAGGACAGTAGTTTTGGACAGTTATTTTCTTGTTGGTGGCAGGGTTGATCTATGTATCAGGTAGCAGGAAGGCAGCAGCAAGGAAAAGAGGCAACATAAATTAGCATCAAAACCAAGTACTTGTTAAGTTATGTATTTATTTCATTCTGCCATGAATTTAGTAGTTATTGATAAATCTAAGTTACTGAAGTTGTTGTTATAAAAATCAATATCATGCTATGAAGTTTTGTTTCAGTTTATGCAATTAAATTGTTTATGAAATTCAATGATGTTAGAAATATTTGGCTGTTACATATGGTATCAGAGCGTCTTATTTCGAAATCTGGGCCTAAGGGCCAAAACCCCGAGTGTTAACTCCAACCACGCTTAAACTACAAACAAAACACGTTCAGTTTGACCCAATATGACTGATACAGTATCCGAAAATATACAGAAGGTAGCACCCTTACGTTACCCAAGCAAACAATCTCATATATCACAAGCAATAGCTTTAGGCAATACCCTTTAACTGGATCATAAATGAACAATACAATCTTAGTCTGAATATCTGAAGGAACGCCCTTTTAAAAATAGCAGCAGCGAACCAGATAGTTCGAAGGATCACTTCCCACAAAATGGCCACCCTTAAAGCAGCCTGGATAAAGATATTAAGCACAAAAACAGAGATGATAACTTAATTATATTTGAGCAATACTTGTCAATGAAGTTTCAGGTAAGATAGACACCTGAAATCGATGAAAATGTTGAAGGGAAGCTTCTATTGAAGGCTTGAAGTTGGAAAATTTAATAACTGCACGAGTTATACTATATAAAATGCAAAAAGGACATTTGCAGGACCTTAAAAAGGCCTACTTCATCTCGAACTTACCTAAAGGAGGAACTGCGAATGAGCAGTAGGAAAAAGGAAATTTAGAAGACTTGTATCGCGCGGGAACAGTGTAAACTAGTTGCCTATACTAGCCTCAGTGAAATTTTAAAATAATGAAGAATCTCAGGAACTATAGACCCGTACAAATTTTAACTTTGCCAAGAAAACAATTTTAACATTACATAATGTATTATGAAACTAATCGATTAACCCGGAGGAGAGTTGTCTATTACACGGGAGAACGGATCTGAGCCATCAGATCTCGGGCGAAAACCCGTCAGCCGTTAGATCTCGAGAAGTTGCGCAAGGTTTAAGTCCTAGTGTGCAGAGGAGGAGCCACCAGGATATCAGAGTCATCGAGGATTTGTTAAGCCAGAGAATCGGGACCTTGTGGTTCTCGAAATCTCGAGAATGGATCCCAACCATTGATCTCGGCAAGGACACGCGTAAGCATTCTGGGAGGTATCAGGATTTTACCCATCGGGAATTTCAGGGGTGTAGAACCGTTGCATCGAGGAATCGCGAAACACTATTTCCCGATACAATCAGAGCCATCCATCTGTGGGACAGGTGGAAACCATAGAGAACCATCGGCGTTTGGCCCCATCGAAAAATCGAGAATTCCAAAGACATAGGCACATTGGCATCGAAAACCCCGAAACAGCGAGAAGCGATGAAGACCGTCTGTTCTTGGGATGGGTGGCAGTGATCGGAGCCATCGGGAAAAGTCCCGACAGGAGTTCGTCCATCGGGCCATCGCGAATCGGGAAATCACAGATCTCGTGGTCAAAGTATCCATGCACTATGAAATCGCGAAACACGATTTCCCGACGAGATCTGAGCCGTTCATTTCAAGGACGCGCGTCAGAGGATCCTGAGGAGTCGGGGTTCGGCATATTGGATTTTTCGGAGGCAAGAAACTCTTGCAGCTCGAAGTTGCGATTCGTGATATCTCGACGGAGGAGTCGTGTGGGCCACGGCGGGAGATAGTGGAAGACAGGTGTCAAAGGATCAGGTGTTGGAGCTGCGAGAAGAGATCACAGTCGTGGATCTCAGACAGGACGCGTGTCAAGGATCCAGGAAGAGTTGGAGAATCGAGAAATTGACATTCCTGAGGCCGAAGGAAACAGGACATTGAAAGTCCTGAAATACCGATGTAATCAGGGTCGTCTGTTGAAGGGACGCGTGGCAATCATCTAGCGCCATCGACGAAAGCTCCACAGGAGGGCTTCATCGGGAATCGGGATATCGAGAGTCCCGGGAACATAGCAACAAGAGTTGCGAAATCGCGAAACGCGATTTCCCGATGAGCCAAGGGAAAATGGGGCCCACGAAAGGGTCAACGGTGGACAGGTGGCATCGGGCATCGGAATATCGCGAGTTTCGTGGACAAGGTGTCCATGCATTACGAAATCGCGAACCCCGAAAGCCCGATGTAATTAACTTAACTCCTAACCCTTCATTAAAAGAATTAATTAATGGATGTTTAATTAAGATTTAATCACATCGCAAAATCGGAGATCAGGGTTTCGTGATTCAAGTTACATCGATTCTTTGTTACGGGAAACCCCGAATCCTGATTTCATTAACATTTAACTCGCAAAAGTTAAAGTTGTAACCATTCGTTGACCAAGGGTAAACGCAAAGGGCATCGCAAATTTTGAATTGATGAATTCTGCTCGAGGGGGACCGAAACCTCGATGGGAAGCCATAAGACAATGGTCACATAGGAACCGGTCACATGGACCTTGGCATAGCCGAAAAGGGGTGAATGGACAAGGAAGAGGCGCATCGGGATATCGGGAATCCCATAGACATGGGGTTCATGCAATTTGATATTGCGATATCTGAAACCCCGATAGGGGACAAGGCTGTGGCCTTGTGGTATAATGGTCATGTGGACCAAGAGATTAGCCCGAAAGGGCTAACGCACAAGTACCGCATCGGCATATTGGTAATCGGATGTCTGTGAGGACAGAGGTTCGTGACAACGAAAGTCGCGAAACCCCGAATCCCGATAGGGAATAAGACTTTGGTCACAAGGTGAGGTCGTGTGGATCACGAGCATAACTTAAGGGGCTAAGGCACTAGGAGCATATCGGGGACCAGAGAATCGCGAGTCCTAAGGACTTGTGAGGTTCGACATTGGAACCCCGAAACTCCGATGAAGGACAGGGCTGGGGTCACATGGAACGACGGTCACATGAGAGGGATGTCTAGCCTGGAGGGCTAGCGCATAAAGTGTCGTATCGGAGAATCGACAATCGGAAGTTTAAAGGACAGGAGACCCTTGGCATCGGGCATAAGGAAACCCTGAAACCCAAAATTTAAGTGGGGAATTTCACAGTTAGGAGCAGGGGGGCGTGAATTTATAAATACAAAATAAATAAACTGAAAGAAAAACACAGAGATCTGTCCAAAACTGGAATTTCAAGCAAATCATTTTGTTTTTATCGCACTGCAAAAAATAAATAAATATAGGATATTACCTTTCATTACCACAGTATAAGGAAGGGTCATGTAATTTATTGATTAGATTAACCCCACGTTCTTCACGGTGGTACTGAGACTGTGTACAAACTGGCAGACTGAATCGCACCTCTTACCATAGCTGAGGGCGAGCTCCGCAAAGTGTACAGAAAGGAGGATTGGTTCCCAACATTTCAAGGAGACTGGGCTCTAGGTCCTGGATCTTGTCAGTGGCCACACCAATATACTCTGTTTCTGCAAAACGAACGGGAGCATATCTAGCAATAACCAACACAAATTAAGTGCTCAGAGCAACGGTGAGGATGTGAGCCATGGAAAGGGAGATTCAGGAAAGCCTCTGAACAAAGCAAAGGCAGATCTGTGGAGGAGAAAGAATGATGCGAGGAGGGTCTCAGTGATTGAGAAGAACGCGTAGGGATGCGAAAAGCTGACAGGTGTGGTATGATGGGGTTAGATACGAGCGAGCTTGAGAAAGACGAGCAAGTGGAACCCATGTGTGCCCGAACCCTTGGGTATACGTTCAATTATTTATATATATATATAATATAAAGTGTTAAAAATAATTTAAAATAAATTAAATAATTTAGTATAAATGATTTATATATAAATAAGGTCAAATTAGTTTAAATTTAAAGTAAAGATAATTTGAGTTAAATTAGTGTAATAATAATTTTAA
>ML785260.1:175301-186377 GCA_009831015.1 Picea engelmannii
AATCTCGTTTCAACCGAGATGGTGGAGAAACTAGAGCTGGAGACAACTGATCACCCGAGTCCATATAAAGTCTCATGGCTACAGAAGGGACATCAGGTGAGTGTCACTAAACAATGCTTAGTTGACATCAAGATAGGAGGATACAATGATAAAATTCTCTGTGATGTTATTCCTATGGATGTATGTCATTTATTGCTAGGCAGACCATGGCAATATGATAGAAACGTAGTTCATGATGGGAAGATGAATACGTACACTTTGGAGAAGAATGGGAGGACACACATGCTACTTCTGATAAAAGATAAGGAGGTGAAACCGGAAGTGAACAACAGGGTACTTCTCATGAGTGGGAAGGAACTTCTGGCAGAAGTAAAGAAGAAGGAAGATCCACAATTCTTTGTGGTCAGAAAACCGAAGGTTATTTTGACCAGCACAAGAGTGGATGACTTGCTGGAAGAAATTCAGGAACTGCTAGAAGAGTTCGCTGACATTGTGGTAGACGAATTACCTCATTCGTTGTTGCCGATGAGGAGCGTGAGCCATCATATAGACCTCATACTGGGAGCCATTTTGTCGAACAAGGATGCATACAGGTTGACACCGTAAGAAAATGAGGAGGTCAAGAACCAGGTCCAAGAGCTATTGGACAAAGGATTGGTCAGAGAAAGCCTGAGTCCATGTGTCGTTCCAATAGTTCTTAGCCCAAAGAAATACGGAGGTTGGAGAATGTGTATCGACTCAAGAGAGATCAACAAAATTACCATCAGGTATAGGTTTCTACTGCCGAGAATGGATGATCTGATGGATTGCCTGAGCGGGGCAAATTATTTTTCAAAGATTGATTTGAAGAGCGGATATCACCAGATTCGCATGAGAGAAGGCGACGAATGGAAAACAACATTCAAGACAAACGAAGGTTTGTATGAATGGTTAGTCATGCCGTTTGGATTGACAAATGCGCCAAGTACTTTTATGAGACTGATGAATGAAGTCCTGAGGGAATTCATCGAAAAATTTGTCGTCGTATATTTGGACGATATACTGATCTTCAGTAAGACAAAGGCTGAAAATCTGAAGCATTTGGCCATTGTGATGAGAAAACTACAGCAGGAGAAGATGATGATCAATATGAAGAAGTCCTCATTTATGAAGACAGAGCTCATTTATTTGGGTTTTGTCATTTTAGCGAATGAGTTGAAAATGGATTCGAGTAAGGTGGAAGTGATCAAGAATTGTCCATCACCGAGAAATGTTTTCGAGGTGAGGAGTTTCCATGGTTTGGCTAGTTTCTACAGAAAATTCATCAAGAATTTCAGTGGAATCAGCGCAACGATGATGGAAACAGTCAAGAAGCGACATAAGTCTTTTCATTGGACAGCGGAGGCTGAGAAGAGCTTCAATTTGTTGATGCAGAAGATCACGGAACAACCGGTGTTGGTGTTGCCAGATTTCCAGAAGACATTTCAGGTGAAATGTGATGCAAGCAGATATGCCATAGGAGCGGTCTTGAGTCAGGAAGACTGACCAGTTGCATATTTCAGTGAAAAGTTGGATGAAGCAAAGCTGAAATACTCAACGTATGATAAAGAATTTTATGCTATCATACATGCGTTGAAGAAGTGGAGGCATTACTTGATACCCAAGGAATTTGTATTGTACAGTGATAATCATGCATTGCAGTTTGTGAGTCAACAGGAGAAGTTGAATCAGAAACATGAAAAATGGGTAGAGTATATGCAGAATTTCACGTTTGTGATCAAACAAATTTCAGGAACTGCTAACAAAGTGGCTGATGCTTTGAGCAGGAAATGTTTTCTGCTGCAGGAGTTCCGAGTCAAAACATTGGGTTTTGAAAATCTGAAGGACATGTATGTAGAAGATGCAGATTTTGCAGAGGCATATGGGGCAGCTGAGAATCCAGTTCTTAGAGATAGGAGTCCTTGGATAGATTATATGATCCAGGAGGGATTGTTGTTCAGAGGCAATCAACTGCGTATTCCGAATTGCTCCATGAGGGAGAACTTGTTGAAAGAGAAACACAGTGGTGGATTGGCAGGACATTTTGGCCATGACAAAACATTCACAAAGCTGAGCGAATCGTATTTTTGGCCAGGCATGCGAGATGATGTCAAAAGGTTTGTTGACAGGTGTCGAATTTGTCAGCATTCGAAGGGGAGAAAGAAAAATGTAGGTCTTTATCAGCCATTGCCCATACTAGAGAGGCCATGGGAGGCGATTAGCATGGATTTTGTATTGGGTTTGCCGAGAACGCAGAGAGGGGTTGATTCCATCTTTGTGGTGGTAGATAGGTTTTCAAAGATGGCACATTTTATCCCATGCCAGAAGACCAACGATGCGACTCACATCATGAACTTGTTTTTCAAGGAGGTCATTCGACTTCATGGATTGCCGAGAAGCATAGTATCGAACAGGGACACAAATTTCATTGGACATTTCTGGAGGACACTCTGGAAGAAGCTAGGAACTAACTTGGCTTTTAGTTCAGCTTACCATCCTCAGACGGATGGGCAGACAGAGGTGGTAAATAAGAGTCTGGGAGATTTATTAAGAAGCCTGGTGACAGAGCACCACAACAGCTGGGACAACATATTACCACAGGCAGAGTTCGCATACAATGATTCAGTGAATCGGAGTACAGGAAAAAGTCTGTTTCAGATTGTGTATGGGACACAACTGAGGGGAGTTTCTGAACTCAGGGAGTCAGAACAGAGTGCGACTAACAGCGCTAGTGCAGAAGAGTTCGCCGAAGCGATGAAAGAACTTCACAGCAGGGTGAAGGAACGACTGCTGAGGGCAAATCAGGAATACAAGTGCAGAGCAGATTAGCATCGAAGAAAACTTCAGTTTGAAGTTGGTGATCTAGTTCTGGCACATCTGAGGAAGGAAAGGTTCCTAAGAGGAACATACAACAAGCTGAAAATGAAGAAAATTGGGCCATGCAGAGTCCTAAAGAAATTGGGAGAAAATGCTTATGAGATTGAATTACCGGATGACATCGGAATATCTCCGACATTCAATGTCTCTGACTTATACCCATATAAGGCTGAGGAAGCAAGAGCTGGAAGTGATGAATAGCCAGAAATCCAGTGGCAGAAGTAGATGCCTACTGCAGAAAATCCACAGATGGAATATATACTTGACAAGAGAGTGGGCAAAAAGACCAGGCGCAAGCGATACTATGAGTACCTGGTCAAGTGGAAGAACCACCCAGTAGAAGATGCTAGCTGGGAAAATGAAGCAGCGATACATAATCATGGATAGACCGTGCGGAAGCTCATGGAAAGGAGCCCATGAAAGTTTTCAAGCTGAGGAGTATGATGCAGGAGCATCGCCAACTCATCAAGGAGCATCGCTCAAGACAAGCGAGCCATCATGGAAGACAACGAACAGCTGGACAAGGCCAGCCAAAACTTTTTTGAAATTTCATTCAAGAGGATGCGCCAATGTATAAATGATCCATTTATAAAAGAGAACTTTTGTATATTGTATCAGACCTCGAGCCTTACGCTCTTGTCTGAAGTAGATAAGGAGGCATTTAATCTAGTTAAGGCAGGTAGGTAGGATTTATTTCTAGATTAGACAGTTTTAGATGGAAGGAGGGAAAACGGATATAGACACCCTCACTTGTACATTGTAACATTATTCATTCAGGAGAGCAAGAAGAGCAAGCAGAGAACTGTGTAGAGAACATCCATGTACATATATTGAATTAATAGAAGAAATCATTGATTCAAAACCATCGTTATGTGTCTATTCTCTGTGTATTAAGGTTGTGCTCATGAATGTTTGTTTTCCTGTTATGCATTTTCTTTGTATATGTTGTGCATGTGATTTCATGTTTCGAAATTGAAGTCTGAAAGAGGGAGAGAATAAGTTTCAATTGTTTCTCTATCTGAGCCAGGAGATTCCTGCAAAGTGTGTAGTTGAATTCATCCGCAAGGAGTGCGTTGACGAAGGATCAGTAGGTTAACTCTTGTTCTCATTCACCCAGGAGTGGAATTGAGTTGTTGAATCCGTGCAAGGGGTGCACAGGCTGAAGAAGAAGTATTAGTTGTTAATCTGAGCAAAGTATTGAAGACTGCTACTGCAGGGAGTGCATAGAGTCGGAAGAATTCGATACTTTGGGAAGTTGTTGAATGATTGCCGCAAGGAGTGCACGCACATATCTCTGAAAGAATCAGAGTAAAAAATCTCAAGAGGGACAACACCTTTAAGACCTCATGGAAGGGAACACAGGAGATTTGGGTTGAAGGAGATTCGAGCAGGTCTTGCGAGTGCCAGTGTCGGAGAACAAGTTCTGAGAAGGAATACTTAGTCATCCTTGAGGAATGTTCAAGGAAGGGGAGTCGACAGTCAGGATTCGCAGGAGGAACTAGAGAAGTCCCGTTAGACGTTAGATCTCAGGAGAGTTGCGCGGGTTTAAGCCTGAATGAGCAGAGAAGGAGCCCGTGAGTCATCGGGATTCGGCTCATCGAAGAATCGGGGTTTACAGAGACATGAGTCTTGTGCACGTTGAAATTGCGATTAGCGATTTCCTGAGAGGACCAGAACCGTTGATTTCAAATGGGACATGTGGCAAGAGATCCCAAGGATCGTGAATCGGAGGATCGGGATTCCGGAGACAGGAGACTTGTAAGTTGAAATCGCGATTAGCGATTTCCCGACACAGTCAGAGCCGTTGATCGACGGGACGCGTGTCCAAGGATATGGAAGAGTCGGTGTTCGGTGTTTCGACATTTCCACAGGCAAGGGAATCGTTGCAATAGAAATCGCGATTCCATGATACCCGATTGAGTGTCGAGGAGACAGTGACGTGGAGGAGAGGGAGAGAGCCCTCACGTGCATCGGAGTTCGACATATCGCGAGCTTGGGGGTTCGTGAGTTGGAGCCGCTAAGGTTTGCGTCAAAGTTTGCGAGGTCGCGAGAGGCGATACCTCGGAAAACATCGGCTAGCGTGTGGGGCCGTAGAGTACAGTAAAGGAGGACAGGTGGTGTCGGAGATCGGGAATCGGGGATTTGCAAGAGCAGTGACTCACGAGAACGTGAGTACCGATTTCTCGACGGGAACATTCCCGATCAAAGAAGTGAACACTTAGGTGAATAGTCATCGGAGTTCGGGGATTTACAAGACCCGATTTCTTGATTTCTGGACTCGTGATCACGCGAGGTCCAATTTCCCGATAAGGTAGTAGGAAGATCGTAAGGAGCATCTTGTGGGTGAGGAAAAGTCCCGATAAGGGATTTGAGGAGCGGTTCAGCTCTTCGGGCCAAGGGAAGAGAAGGTCCTGGTGACAGCGGACGTGCCCTTGGTGGCGCACTGCGTCATAAATGCTTAAAGATTACAAAGTAAAATTAATTAAAGAAAATAATTATGGTTAACTAAGTAATAATTTAACTAGAGATCACATTTAATGACCTGAGAAATAGATTTAAGAGATCGATGATAAATGTTATAAAAATGTTTGCGTATGCAGAGGGGGAGCTATGAATCCCGAGAAGATAAAACATTGAAGGGGGACGAAGGATGGAGGACGGAGGGTGGTTGGAGTAGTAACTGCATGAGTCGGGGAAGGAGGAATGAGGGAGGGGGAAAGGTTGACGGGAGGAGGATTGGACGGAGGATGGATTCTGGAGGGCTGTTGGACTTGCTGTGAGTAGAGAGTTTCTGGCTGTGGATTTTGATCAGTTGAGACACCGAGTTGCTGGAGGTTTTGGGCACGGGGGCCAGGATATCCATAGATATCCTGGAGCTAGTTAGTTTTCCTAGTTGGCAAGGAGGACAGTAGTTTTGGGCAGTTATTTTCTAATTGGTGGCAGGGTTGATTTGTGTATTAGGTAGCAGGAAGGCAACAGCAAGGCAAAGAGGCAACATAAATTAGCATCAGAACCAGGTACTTGTTAAGTTATGTATTTATTTCATTCTGCCATGAATTTAGTAGTTATTGATAAATCTAAGTTACTGAAGTTGTTGTTATAAAAATCAATATCATGCTATGAAGTTTTGTTTCAGTTTATGCAATTAAATTGTTTATGAAATTCAATGATGTTAGAAATATTTGGCTGTTACATATCCACTCTTTTGAATTTCATTCACTAATATCTCTCAAGGAATTTCTCATGTCCCTTATATTTATGTTGTGATTTTCACTCCACAACACCTGGTGCGATTTCACTTGTTCAGTTTCATGTATATTTATATCCCTCTTTATACAAATATTTCTACAAATTATCCTTTCTTATTTTCCTCCATAGTTTCCCTTTTGGATTTGTAGGTGGAATTTAGGCAACAAACAAGAAGATTGAGACAACATAGGATACTGAAGGATGAATATTTACATGTTGAACATGATGAAGAGAAATTTGACCTTGATGGTGATGAAGAAGAGACAAAATAAATAATGGATGAGGGAGATGTTGAAGAGAAAGAGGAAAATCATGGTTAGGAAGGACTTGATCTTGATCTAGTAGAGGATGAAGGATTTAGTTCATAGGATGAGCAAGAATTAGAGAAATCTATGAATGTGTCGAATGTGGACCATGAAAAATTGTATAAATATGATGGGAATAATGATATTGTAGAGGACGCCATGCTTGCAGAAGGAAATGGTGAGAAGGTTCATGAATATAAGTAAGTGTGTAATGATGAGAAATTGTTAGCACTCCCTCCACTTGGTATAGAAGTCTTTGTAGGTAATATACTATGGAATATTACAAAGGAATATTTAACAAGTCTTTGTAAACAACATGGAGAGGTTTTTTATGTAAGTATTTTATTTGTTTGTTTTATGAATTTTTCATGCATATGCCTCACTAATTTCTTCATACTGATGTAATTCTATTGTATTGAAATGTTTTTTTATTTTTAGAATGTTATAATAAAACGAGAGGTAAGCAAGTTACAATATTCATTTGTTACATTCACAACCAAGGAGACTTCCAAGAAGGCCATTGAGACATTGAATGGTTTTGAGTTTAAGGTTGTTGAGAACTTTCGTTTCAAATCATGTAAGAAGCTTTGTCATTAACATGATTCATAGTTGAAGTTTACCAATCTCTTTAACTAATAACCTTTTTGAAATCCAAGATAAGAAATTAAGAGTATCAAAATCCAAACCAAAAAATCATCTTTTCCTTGGTAGCATTCCATCAAATTTGAAAGAAGAAGAGATTACAAAAGTTGTCTCTAAGAAAGGTCTTGGATTTCAACATTTGGAGTTAATAAAGGTATGACATCTAAAGTTCACACTTACTAATTTGCATCCACATTTGATCTTTTAGCAAAAAATCAGAACTATTATACATGTTGTTATTGCTATAATGGGTTTTTCTTGAACCGTAGGATCCAAAAGATTCAACAAGGAATCGTGGTTTTTCCTTTGTTGAGTACTACAACAAAGGATGTGCTAAAAAGGTAGTGAAAAACATGACACACTCAAAATTCAAGTTGGATGACAAGGTTATAACTGTTAAATGGGAAACCAACAAGGTGAGTTATATTATCTATATATTTTTCCTCTCAACAACAATGAAGTGGATGGATATGATGAAAATTATGAGGTTTTCTCATGTATTTTCACAAATAACATTCAATATTCCATGGGTCTGTTTTTTGGAATTTCAACCTTAAACAATAAGGAAAATGGAAGGCATTTCCTCACATAGTGTTAAGGCATTTTTCTCGGATGATTTTTTAATGAACTCACCGAGATCCTTTGATAAAGGGATCCTACATGGCTACCTCCACCTACAATTAATAATTATGTGTATCAATGGTATCACCTTCATGGCCACATCCATCTCCAAACAATCATCATTTAAAACCCATTCTAGTGCTCGTGTGCTCTCTCCAGGGTAAGCTTCCTTATCCAATTTCAACTATAATTTAGAGATGCACATAAAATTATGATATATGTTATTGCTGGAATTTTTTTTGATCTACAATACATAGAAAGGAAAAAATTCATTTAACATGCAAGAAGGAATTACTTTTCTTAGATATTAGATGCATTGGTGTGAAACATTGCAAAATTGCAACATTACCTCTCCATATTGTTGGGTATCTTTTATATTCTTTGCACAACTAGATCTAGTGTCCATGTTGCATCGAGCACATGGGGGGGGCATAGGGGGGGCGATAGCCCCCCTTGAATGGGGGTTTAGAAGTAGTGCCCCAAAATTTGTTTTTTGGCATTTTTTGCATCTGTTTTCAGTGTTTTTTTGGAACATGGTTTTCGCCGATGGTTTTCTAATTTTGGTTAAGGAATTAGGGTTGTTGACTAATATGGTTCAATGGATTAGGGGTTTGGATGTCGTGGGATCCTATGTATATATTGTATTGTAAACAATGAAGAATATGATGAATATAATATTAGAGGTGTGTCTCTAAACAAGTTGATGGTTTTCTTGGTTTGGGTTTCTAGGGTAAAATATCCGTGTAATGTGTGTGTGTGTGCCATTGTACATTTTCTATTTTTATTAAAAATATATTTTCATTAATTTATTGTACAAGGTTAAAATGTACATTTGGTATCAGATCTTTTATTGGCTTTAGGGGGACACCTTTGTGGCTAACGGTTTGGCTTGGGTTTGTGATAAACCTTGTTACCTTGGGAGATCTACGGTATCGATTCTTCGGGTAAAAATAAATGGCTATCAGTTCAAAAATAGAGATCGAGAAATTTAATGGGAAACATTTTGAGCTATGGAATATCAAGATGGAAGATTTGCTGGTGGAAAAAGATCAGTGGATCAATGTGGATCTAGGTATTTCACCTACAAGAATTTTAGCAAAAGACTAGAAAAAGTTGGATCTGAAGGCGAAAGGTACAATTTGGTTTTGTCTCTCATATTTAGTATTATTGAATGTGTCAGGGGACACTATGACCAACAAATTCTGGGATAATTTAGGGGCTTTATATCAGTCAAAGTCACTGCTAAACAAAATTTTCTTGTGAAATAAGTTGTACAACCTGAGAATCAAAGATGGAGACTCAATTACAGAGCATATAAACACCTTCAATATTGTGGTAAGTCAGTTATTATTTGTTAATATTAAATTTTTTGATGAAGATAAGTGTATCAATTTATTGTGCCCTTTACCAAACTCATGGGATAGTCTGGTTGTGGCATTAGGCAGTAATACAACTACTTTAAGTTTCAATGATGTGGTATCATCCTTATTGTCAGAGGAGATGAGATGGAAAAAAATGGAAGGATAGAGAACATATGCCTTATTTGCAAGAGGATTCTACCATGAAAGAAATAGATCTAAGTCCTCCAGTGGGAGAGTCTAACTCTAAGGGAAGATATAAATCTCCCAGAAAGTTTGTAAATGCTAGTTTGTAAATGCTTGTTGGAGATGTGGGAAAGAAGGGAACTACAAGAATGAATGTAGATCAAAAAGTGTTGAGAGAGGGAAGAGATATGAAGATGTTCCTTATATAGAAGAAAAAAACTCCATGGAAGGAGGGATGTGTACTTGACTTCTTCAAGCACACATGTAGATCATGAGGCATGGCTAGTTGACTCAACTGCATCCTTTCATATGAATCCTCACAGGGAGTGGTTTTGTGAATATGAAAGGTATGATGGAGGTGATGTTTTCCTAGGTAATGACTCGACAACTAAAATCATAGGATGAGGAAAATTCAAGTTGAAGCTCATGTATGGAAGGATTAGAATACTCCTTGGTGTTCTACACATCCTAGGATTGGCTAGAAAAATGATTTATGTAAGAAAAATGGATGATGCAAGGGTAAAAATATAGTTTGAGAAAGAAACATGTAGTATGGTCCGAGGAGAAATGGTGTTGTTGAAGGGAATTCAATTTGGAACTCTGTATAAGATGCAAGGAAGAATAATTAGTGATGGGTGCAATAGTTCCATTATTCTTGATATTGGATCTGAAGAAGAAAAAACTCCTGCAATCTTTGGAGAAAATAGTATGTTGTGGCATCAAAGACAGGGGCATATTGGAGAGAAGAGCCTTCGACTAATACATGGTAAAGGTATGGTTGAAGGTATGTCTAACTGCTCTTTGGATTTTGATTTCTGTGAACATTGTGTATACGGGAAGAAGAATCAGGTAAGGTTCCCCTCTAGTGAAATGAGGGAAGAGGGAATTTTACAGTTGGTGCATAGTGATGTGTTTGGACCTATGTCGGTTCCATCACTAGGAAAATATGTGTAATGTGTCTCATTTATAGATGGCTTCTTGAGGAATACATCGATATATTTCCTTAGGAATAAATTTGAAGTCTTTGACATGTTTAAAGAGTTTATGAAAGGTTTAAAGAGTTTAAGGTTCTTGTGGAGAATCAAACAGAGAAACAAATTAAGACGATGAGGATGGATAATGGTGGAGATTTATTCAAAAATGAATTTGAAGAATTATGTAAGAAGTATGGTATAGAAAGGCATAAGAATAGTCCATATACACCTCAACATAATGGAGTTGAATAAATTATGAACAAGAAATTGATGGAAAAAGCAAGTGCATGCTCAATGGTGTCAGGTTACAACAAGAATTATGGGTAAAGGCAATGGGTATTGCATGTTACCTAGTCAAGCAATTACCCTCATCAAGACTAGATGAAAATAATCCACACAAGGTACATACTGGCAATAAATCCTCTCTCACACATCTCAGGGTATTTGGTTGTGATGCCCATGTTCACGTTCCAAAGGAAAACATGAGTAAGCTAGATAAAATGGTTGAAAAGTGTATCTTTATTGGGTATAAATATGGTATGAAAGGTTATAAGTTTTGGAACCTAGAAAATAAGAAGGAAGTGTATAAATGAGATGCGATATTTAGAGTAATCAAAGATGTTTTCAAAGAGGAATTACTACCAAGGAAGGAAGAGCCAAAGAAAGTAGATTTTGAGTTGAAGGATAATGAATCATACTCTATAGAAGAACGAAGAAGATCCTCATACTCTAGTATTGAGGAGACCGGTTTGGGAAAGAAGGTAACTGAAAAGGTATACTCCACCTGATTTCCATTCAAATTGTTCATTGTCTATTGTTGATGATGATCCTATAATTTTTAGGGAG
>ML785260.1:215916-232173 GCA_009831015.1 Picea engelmannii
CCAAACCGGGAGAACTACTAAGTGGTACATTTAGTTTCCATGCACTCCATTTAATTATTTTTCATCTTTATTGATTTCCTTATTGACCCATTTTCAACTTCTTATCCGTTATGAAACCATAAAATAACTCTTAACATCGTTTCTTTAGAGTATTTATACTCATATTTTTTTATCATACCCATGAATAGAGATGTAAATATCGGCTCATCAAATAAAAAATTATGGACCAATTTCTAGCAAATTGGTTTGTTAAGTCATTTTTTTCCAATATCTCCAAGGATGTCATGATATTAGGAGCCTTAATCAAGATCAATTTATATTACACACTAAGAAGCTAGATCCGATTTATTCTAAACTTGGAACTTTATATGAGATGACACCCATGCTCCTCGACCATCAAAATATTATCCTAAACCTAAACTAAGACCACATGTTGATGGCATGATTGGTTTCGTTTCCCAAGCTTCCACTGTCCAGTTAGTAGGTTATATTTCATAGATGACCATATCTCATAATCATCCTCTGGTTGAGCCAATATCGCAAAATGTCACGATCCCTACCTAAACATCCAATGTTGACTCAATCCAATCAACAAATCCAAGGAACGATCAACAACTTGGAGAAAAGAATAAGAATAAAAAAACAATTATACTCCTAGGAAAAGGACTTCCCTTGATCCTAATGCTAATGCAGGGGGCATTAGTGAGAAGAAGAAAATGAAATTTCCTTGCAATATTTGCACTACATATAATGTTACTCACAAGTGTCCTTATATGAATGAGATTCATCGATACTTAGCCCAACATGAATCCCAATAACAACCCATGTCCTAACAAATCATTTTCACTTGCATCAAAAGAAAATGGTTGCAACAAACCTTGGACCTTTCTAAGATGACACATAGGGAATAGCCTCGCAAGGGGGAAGTACCATGAATACTAACATTACATGTGTGAATAGGATGTTCATATATACAAAAGAGCTCATAATTATGATAGTTATGAGAGTGGTCCCACTGATAAGGATCTGTCTTCATCCCATCTAGTTGGCTCTTTGTAGATAGAGAATCCATCTAATGATATAGTGCTTTGCACCCCAAAGGTGTCTTACAAAGGTTTATGAACAAACCAAATGCTYGAGCCACTCACAAATATAGTATTGTTGAGGATTTGTCTGAAGAAATGGGTGCTACATCTTCCCTAGAGGTCCTTTAGTGCTTCTTTGTGTAGTGTAAAGCATGATCAATCACAATTTGTGGATTTKATCCCTAAGACACTCATCTGATTGTTGTTATCACATGATTTGTGCTTATGCAAATCTCTCCACAAGATCCCAATCTTTTGTAACAATGGGAAGAATCTACCATTGTCACCTAAGTAAGGACTTCCCTCATTTTAGTGATGGAAGGGTTCCACCACAAGGGACACTTCCCTAGTGACCTCAAGGGATGAAATAACAAGATTAGCCAAACCTACAGGCCCCTATCTTGGTCACATGATGGTTAGGTCTAGGATAGGAAAAGAGAGGTAACAATGTATTTATTTCACCTGCATGAGATATTAAACACTTGCAACATAATATAGAAAAATACCAAGTTATATAATACAATAATGAGCTCTTAGGCACTAGATGATCAATAAATTCTATGGTTGTTGCAGATTACAGTTGTAAACTAGTTGTATAACAACAATTGGTATTTTGCAACATCAACAAATAAAAACATTCAGAAATATAACAATTTAACATGAAAAGTAAGCCTTCAACAAGTACAATATTATCCAATTGCTAGAGGAGTTTCATGAGTAGCTTAAACCATTTTTCTAAATGTGTATGCAACAAATTAAATAAAATTTTAGTGGTTTTAGCAAACTTTTGTAACAACAACAATACATAATGATTGTTTTCTAGAATTAGGGTTAGGAAAGTTAGTAGAATGATTGAGAGAGATATATTATTAAATTTAAAATATACTTACACCACAAGAACAACTCTAGACTAGTGTCATTATCATCTAGGGCTCATGGAGTCACACATGCATAACCTTGAAGGTTGACCTAGATGAAACAATAGAGATTAGGTCTAAACCCTAAGGTGCAAACACTCTTAGGCCTTAGGTTCTAGGATTTGTGGAAAAAGGTTCCTAGAGTGAAAACATTATTGGGCCCTAGGTGTCATTTTTTCCTTCTTCTTGTTTCAATTAGATCAAGGATCAAAGACTAGGGTTAAAACCCTAAAGTGCAAGCACTTTTGGGCCTTAGGATTTTAACACAAGCAAATAATGCTTTCACAACTTGGACAATAAAGACTTTATAAAGGAGAGAAGAACGTATGTCTCCATCCTAGGGTCTCAACAAGAGAAATAAAATTGCAACAAGATAGTAATTAACACCTTTAACATTAGCAAGAGACAAGAACTTACATAAAATTACTTACTTCTTCCAAATAACTATACCATTCAAAACCTAGTTGTAGAAAATAACCATCCAAGAGAGAAAAATATCCACAATAATCCTTCTCCAAGAGTAGTGTGTGTGTGTGTGTGTGTGTGTGTGTGTGTGTGTGTGTGAGAGAGAGAGAGAGAGAGAGAGAGAGAGAGAGAGAGGAATGTGAGAGGAATGTGTGTGAGAGAGAGAGAGAGGAATGTGAGAGAGAGAGAGAGAGTGAGGAATGTGATAATGAAAATGATCCAAGTGGTAGCCTCATTTATATGAGGTAAAACCTAGCACATGTTTCCACATAATAAAGTAAAATTACAATAATCCATGATACAAGTTGGTTCTACCCCTTAAATAACCTCTATAAATGATAACACATGTAAATAATCCATGAGAAGGCCGCATGTGTGGTGATGTCAAGCATCCCATAGGTGAAGGAGGGCCTCCCAAAGTCACATGTAATAAACTAAAGGTGTAATCATGTCAAAAGGTGCATCCCATCATCCATGGTCATGCTACATCATCAATGGTACCCCAAGTGATCATCAAACCCTAGAAGGTGACATCATCATCCAATGAAGGCCAATGTCAAGGGTGTAGGGAACTATGTCCAAGGTGGAGAAGTTTGTATCTCATCTATGTAGGATATACAATTGTCCAATGGTTCAACATATTCAATTCAATGAGTAATAAGCCATGAGGTACACTGCCCAACATGTGGGATTCCATCTCATATATGTGACATCATGACAAAATTGATCAAAACTAAGCCCATGGTCCCATCTTCCAAGGTCTTAAATATGTGAGGGCTAATGTCTAAAGGTTCCAAGTCATTAGGTGACTCAGTTCTCTGCATCACACATGCCAAAATACTGCAATAAAGGAACACTTCCCTGGGTAAAATATTGGGACATCCCTCAAGGAACCATGTCAGGGCCATCCAAATCAAAGAAAAATATAAAATCAAGTAAACCAATTTTCATAAGAGATATTAGTCCTTAATTCATGCAAAGTAAGTTGTTACTTAATATATAAGCCACATGAACAATTCACCTCAGTATCCCCTTCAAGTATAACACCGACTCAAGAATTCATGTGAGATGGAAAGTTTGAATATGGGAAGGCCTTCATAAAACCCTATTAGGTGTGCTAACCAAGACAACGAAATAAAATAACTATGTAGAGGGATAGGTCCTGAGGGAAACAATGAAAGAAAATAACCCTTTAAGAGTAAGTGTGATAGTGGTACATTTTGGGCTTACTTCATGGATTATAGTGTCATTAAATACATTTCTATGAGTTCTTGTATAGAGGGAGCACTTATTTCTTGAGGTATCCTTTCCTCAGTATTTTTTACATTTCAAACCCCTTAATTTCCTTTTGATACCCATTCATTATTTTGCAAGTCCCCTTTACAGGTTTCAAGATTTATTCTTTCATTATTTACTGGTCTAAAGTCTTGTTATATATGTGCATTCAATTCATTAGGACAAGGGATGATTACCATTAGAGGGGGTATAGCTCAAGCTAGCCTTTGGACTTTATAGGTGGCCTTTATCATTTATATATATAACAACTGCATCAACCTATGGGCCTTCAACCCCTTCTTCTCATGAGAGAATGAACCATGAATAATTACAAAATTTTAGTACACTCTGATAGGCTCCGGGATGGAAGGTGTTAAGTATGGTGGGGAACAAAATGTTACACTTGTGAGGGCCCCTCATTAGTCACCCTTTCACTGGGAGGTGACAACATGGGACTAGGGAACAAAATCTGGCCACTAAGGTGAAACAAGGCAACAAACATAACTTCAATATCTAGTGATCCATTATCCAATTTGAACCAATGATCCCCATCCATATTCCCAATAAATTAAGAACAACACTTTGCATGAAAGAAGGACTAACATACCTCATTGTGAAGCTGGCTTACCATCTCCCATACATTGAGTTGTTTAGATGTGATGAGCTTGGTTGATTTTTAGTAGTAAAAGGAAATATAAGAAGGGATTCTAGTCTGTTATCTATGGACATGATGATCTTCATGGTCGAGATCATTATATCCATTGTGGGCTATGAGACATAATCTCCTCTAGTTACCCCTAGGCATGGGGGGTAAAACCTAGCTCCATCATGGGAACATGTTCTCTCCATAGAGTGCATGAGAACCTCAACATATATGGTTTTCCAATACTTTCAATCCATCACCCACTTCTAAAAACACTAAAACATTAGAAGTATAGGTTGGTGGATGTGATCCACCAAAGTTAGTAGTAAATCAAAATCATGTTGAAAAGAAAAAAATTTAGTACAAGTGTACATGATAAAGTAATAATACGATGATCAAATGAAATATCCTAACATGTATGTATCATATACAAATGGAAATGAAAATTATATACAAGAAGCTACAAGAATATACTAGCCTGGATGCATGATGCAATATATACAAATGCAGTGTAAGGTGAAAATTCCCTACCTAACCTACACTATAGGGTAAAGGTCGGGTTCCTTTAGGAAATTAGGGTTTTAGAAGGAATTTGTTAATGGGTAATGATAGCTTCTCCCCTTCAGGCATGGCCAAGAAAAAGGGTCAAGAAAAAGGAGTTAGTACTAGCCTTTCTCTCAATTCAGTAAGGCATGATCCATAAGCTATCAAATTTCTTGTGCATTCCTGGGTTCTCCTTCCTCTTGTCCCACATCATTACCTAGTCTCCTTCTAGATTAAAACTCCTTTTTCTTTCTTTGTTATCAAATGTTCCCTTGATGTTCTCCTGGTTTTGTGCCATTTGATCCAAATAATTTCTCTTGGATTCTTCTAGTTATATCAATTGGTCAATTCTTCCTTACAAAGCCTCATTATCATTCATATACTATTGTTGGAACTGGAGGGTAGGAATCTGGAGGTTGATGGGAGGTTTGTCTTCCAGTCCATATACTATCTCAAATGGGGTTTTTCCTATGGAAGTCTTGGTTGTGATATGGTTTTCCCATAAAGTGTACTTGATCTTACTATCCCAAGCCTTCTTGTTTTCTCCTATAATCTCCTCGACAATATTCATCATATTCTTATTGCTAGATTATGCTAGTCCATTTCCTTGGGGATAGTAGTTGTAAGAGTGAGACAATATGATCCCATACTTAAAGTAGAATTTTCCAAATAAAGGGAGTAGAAATCCTTGGCATTGTCAGTAGTGATTTTTTGACAGGAGCACAAAACCTTGTTATTATCCTATCCTTCAGAAAACCCATGACGACTTCCTTGATTTCCTTTTTTTTTGGGATGGAATCTACCCATGTAGTGAAAGAGTATGTAGTAGTCAAAACCCAACGATATCCATTTCTAGAGTTTTCCTTAAATTCACCAATGAAATCTAAACCCCATTGTTGAAAAGGATCTTCAAACTAGCTTCAAAGGCAATGCAGACAGACGTTGTTTTCTGACAAGGATGGAATGACCTAACGTAACGATGGGTATCAATGAACAATGTAGGAAAAAATAATATCCAGATATTAGAATATTGTGACAACTCTTAGAATCGGTCATAGATCAGTTGTGATTTTTTTTTTAGAACCGAAGAACCATCCAAGATTTTGGAGGATGATCTCCCTAGTGACTCCATCATCGAAACTCTAGTTTTTGAATAAAAATGCATTGATGACTCCATAAAAAATATTCAATAATTTCAAGAAAACCTATATTATGACTCCTCCAAGGAGTTTATTTCATGTCGTGATGATAGTTTTCCTTCCGCATCAGGCCCAACATAAATTGTTTAAGATACAATAAAAGGAGAAGGTACCCAAAGAAATAAAGAGTTGCACATAAGTCCACTCAATTTGCAAGGAAAATTTCATCCCTTGCCAGGTATTTCCATGGACAAGTTTCCCATGTTCTTCGGAAATGCTTCAGAATATGCAGAAAAAACATTTGATTAAGTTTGACAGTGTTTGTGAGATATATATAATGTGGATGAAAATAATGTTGCATGTTGGTTATTTATATTGACTCTAAAGGAAAATGCTAGTGAATGGTCTTATTCATTGCTTCTCAGAACCATCACTAGTTGGGATGTATTAGAAAATTTATTCATTGATAAATATTTCCCGAGGAAATATCCATATTATCTTTTCTTGAATTTGGTTGGAATCCATATAAATGAAAAAGAGACAGTCAAATATTTCACTTTTATATTTATGAAAGTTCTCCATGAGATTCCTCAATAAATATTTCCAAATGATGTTATCATTTTTAGTTGTTATGAAAATCCATTTCTTGTGAATCTGATATTTTTATTGAATAAAGAGGGAAGGTGTAGCTAGAGAAAGTTAATGCAACAAGCTCAAGTCTTTGAAATAAATTTTCATGAAACCAATTTTAATATATTAAATTTCCGAATTTTTTCCAAGACAATAGAGGAATGAGTTTTACAGAAACATTTGATCAAAGATGTGAAATATTTTTTTTCAAATCTTAGTCTTGAAAAACAAATGAGAACCCCAAAGTTCCAATTCAAGAAGGTTACCATCCTCTACATGCTCCATCAGAGGGAGATTCCAACCTCTCATGTGTTCAATTTGAAAGTAATGAGCATAATGAAATTAAAGAAGAATTTAAAGACCCTCCACTAGATGTGTACGTTGATTTCATTCAATATAATCATGATGGAAATTTTGGAGAAGATTCTCAAATATCACAACCAACTTATACCAAGCCACTAAAAGAATGTTTACATTGGATAAATAGAAGTAATCATAGCTTTACATCATATTTTGTGATGATGATTGCTCGTCTGAAGCAAAGTTTAATGAATGCGATATCTTATAAGCATCAAAAGAAGAGCACTTGCAACAAGAGGATCCACAGATGATATGTTTTATGTATGAAGATAATGAAATTGTTGGTGAACAACAAAAGACAACCTTAGAGTTCTCCACAAATGTTCAATAACAATTTATCTTTGCAACCTCACGATTGAAACATGATTATTTCACAAAGGAAGAATTATTTCAAAACATGGTTGATGAATAAAGAATATTGAATGTGGTTGAGGATAAGAAGAAAGATAAAAATATTTCCAACTGGGAAAATCATCATCAAAATAAAGATTGCAACATTCATGAGAAACCACCAAGAGTTGATTTTATTGAAACATAGTTCCAAAGTATTGTTGACCAAACAATGCAATCTGATTTTGGTCATACACGTTTACTTCAGTGTACTTTGGGCATGCTTTTTACTCCTTGATATTAGCCCTGACATGTTCCCCAATTCTGGATTTCATTCCATAGATAAATTGGATGCTTGGATGGTTCAATTGAAAATATACTTACACTTGAAAATTTTCCTTTACCTTCAAGTAGCATAGGTAGGTAGGTCTTGTTTGTACTTAATTTATTTCTTGAATCATTTTTTTACTCAATAAAGAAGTTGCTAGATGGGTAAAAATTTTGAAGATGGCTCAATGAACCAATGGATGAGGAATTACAAATACTTATTGTGAAAATGAGTCCATATCCCAATGGAGAAGGCATCTAAACCAAGATTTTGGATTCTTAGCAACCCACAAGGGGGTCATTGTCCCACAGTTGGAGCCAAATCTTGATAAAAAAACATTGATCACCTAGATTTCCCACCCTTGGAAAAATAATTTTTTTTGATATCAAAAGAAATAAATTTTGAATGATTATTAGTTCATAGTGTATCCCTCAGTCTCATCTTCATCATGCATGTTACAAATTAAAAATCCAACTATATATGCTCAAGATATCCAGTTTTTTGTCTAACAACCCAAAAAATGTTTTTTCCATGTGCAACACAACTAAGATCTTCTTGGAACCATCATTATATTCTCGGAACCCTAATTATGTTCTGGGAACTATGCTAATTTGCTTGGAACCACACTCACTTATATTCTTGGAACCACGTTTATTTTCTTGGTTCTCTTCTTATCACTTGAGACTAAGTATTAACTTAGTCTCATTTTCTTGGTTCTTCATTCCATGCATTTTCTTCATTATTCATGCCATACTTAGTTTCACATTATTTGTGGGATCACTCACCCCTTTCCCCCTCTTTCCACTCCATTTCCATTAGTTTTATTTTACTCCCCTCTTGTGGTTCAGGATCACATCCCCTATTTTCTTTCTCTCACCCTTCATTCCATTACCCCCACACTGTATCCCCTTACTCCCTCCCTCATTTCACTTAGTCTTATTCTCCCCTTGCGAAGTCACACTCTTCCCCCCCGCCCCCCCTCACCTTGAACCACATTCCCTTAATTCCTCCCCCATTTCCCTTAGTCTCATTTACCTCTTGCGTACCTATACCCCTTGCGAACCCACACTCCTCTCCCTTTCCCCCTTCACCCACACATGCTCTCACGCCACATCACATTCCATTATCCCTGCAACACATTACCTTACCCCACATCCCCTTATTCCCTCCTCTCGTCCTTCTCTCCATTCTCCTACACTTAACCATCCCCCCCCGCCCCCCTCATCCCTGCATGCTCTCACCATGCACTGCATTCCCTTACCCCCACACCACATCCCATTACTCCCTCTTCTCATCCTTCTCCCCATTCTCCCACACTTAACCATTTTTCTTAAGTTTTTATTCCTCTAACCACATTATGAAACATGGAAACCAATTAAATTATGACACGTGGCACCCTATTAAAATGGGATATGATTGGGTGTTGACTTGTTGTTGACTGGGAACTAACTAGATGCTTACTGGGCGATGATTGGGAATTGATTGGGAATCAAAATTTTTATTAATCTATGAAATTTCCTAAGTCATAAAACCTACACTAAAGTCTATAATCTCTTTTGTTCCACTTGAGTACCATGGTCAAATTTTCATTATAAACACTTAAAAACTCATGACCAAAATGCATGTGGGATTGGAATTTGTTTTAAAAGGGTGAACTTTGATGAAGGGATAGGATTGACTCACGAAATTGATGGATGACTGCTGAGAAGTGAACTTTTGGAGGTCATAACGTGAGATCCGAATGTCGGTTTTGGAAAATATATACCTATTTGGAAAGGTAATTTGACGAGTAATATCATGGAATAGGTTTCAAGAGGTGAATTTTTTCATAAATCTCTCAGAAATTGAAAGAACAAGTAGCTATGTTTTCAGGTTTGTTGATAAATTTGCTTGGAAGATCAACTTCCCGAGCTTATAACTTGAGATCCAGAACTCAAAATTGTGCTCAGGAGGACTCGTTGGAAATATGACATGATCAATATTTCATATAAAAACATTTTCATGGATGAAAGGTCAAATATCTTGCATAGAAAATTAAAACATAGTCCATTTTTGTTAAAGGAAGTCAACTTGAAAAATTGAAAATAAAATTTATTAAAGGAATAAGTGGGCCCTAGTTGGAGGAACAAATTTCAATGACATAAATTCATTAATGAGAATTCAATAAAGTAAAAATTAAAAGTGGTTTGCTCAAAAAAATAATCATGGAAAGTTCTAGAAAGATAAACCCTAACTACTTCAAGAGCATTGACTACAAATTTTAAAAGGGAAAGATAAGACACCATGAATAGGTTGGCAGTTAGAAGATTCTACAGTGGTGAAGAGTTGACAAGCATAAAATCTCTATATTTCCAAGATTCGTTGGGCTATCATGATAAAACTTGTCTCTCAACATCTTCTTATTTTCTATTTCTTTCCATAAAATTTCCATGAATTTATAGAAAAGATGAAGATTTGGGTCTGAGAAGTTCTTTCTCTAGAAATTTCCAGTCATCTCGTAACATTTCAGGTCCAAAGGAGTGACATATCTACTTGTCAAAAGTAGATGTGATTTATTTCAGTTCATGTGACTGTCATTGGAATATTTTGAGGTTGTTTCGGTTCTCTTGTTCTAGACATTATTGAACTTGTCATTTTGAGATATTTTTATAAATTCCTCCTGCAAAGAACTATTTTTGGGTATTACATTAGTGACTTCTGATAGTTGAGTTGAAAGCATGCGATTTCAAATGTATTTCCCATCGAAATCATTTTTGAGTTGTAATGAAATTATCATTTAAATTTCTTTGAAGATCTGTCCATTTCTTCATCTTGCAAAAGTCATAGCATATTCGAAATTCAATTTATCTTACAAGGAATAAAGAATGTTTGTTGAAGGAAGACTCCAAAACCTTGTAGATACAAATCTAAGTTGACACACTTATCCTATCTTTTATTTAAATGATCTAACGTATATTTGTATAATTGTATATAAGGGTTGTACATTTTTATATACAAACTTTCTTGGAAGATCTTTCAAAGTTTGTTATTTATCATTCATCCTTTACATTCGTTGTATAACCATACAAAAAATCTTCCAACATTTCATCCAAAGAGGAGTACCACCTCTATAAAAACACAGGGGGATTTATATCCTCATGATGTTGTTGTTTGGATCTTGACCAATCTAAACATCAACACTCTTGTAGCACCAAATGTGAATCTTACTTGATTTTGTTTACCATATATGGAATTTTCAAAAAAATAATTAGACATACCTTTACCATGTAATGTTCTAAGGTCCTTTTCTCCAATATGTCCCAGTCTTTGATGCCACAACATGGTTGTCTTTTCTAGGGATATTATGGATATCATCTTCTTTGTTTCTCTACTCATAGAAAATAAACATATTACAACAATTAGTGTAAGTACTTCTCAACAAATTGTATAGAGTTCCACACTGAACTCCCCTCATCAACACCATTTCTCATCATACCATTTTGCAATCTCCATTTCCTAATAAAGTATCCACACCCGCATCGTCCAACTTACTTACAAATATTAGGTTTCTTGCTAGATTTGGAATGTGAAGAACTCTAGGGAGAGTTGTAATCCTTCCATCTTTAAACAACAACTTAACTCTTCCACATCCCATGGTTTTGATTGTTGATTCATCTCCTAGGAAGACAACACCACCATCATACTTTTCATATTCACACAACCACTCTCTATAAGGAGTCATATGAAATCATACACCTGAGTCGATCAACGATACACCATGATCTACACGTGTACTTGTAGATGCCAAGTAAACATACCCTCCTTCTTATGTGTAGGTTTTCACCTCTATGGAAGAGGCATCATCATATCCATTTGCGTTATCAACCTTCTTAGACCTGCAATATTTCTTATAATACTCAAATTTACCACACTTCCAAAATTTCCTCAAAGATTTTATTGGATATTTATATCTACCTCTATATTTAGATCTGCCCCATAAGGACTTATTTTATTTCTATATTAGGGATGGCCTCTTACAAATAAAGCATATGTGCTCTGACTATCCATGCTTTTCCACCTCATCTCTTCTGATAACAAGGATACAACTACATCCTCATACTTCAATTCATATTGAGTGGTGCTACCAATTGCTAAAACCAAATTATCCCAGGAGTATGGAAAAGAACATAACAAGGTAATACACTTGTTTTCTTCTATAAGCTTAATATCAATAGAGACAGGTTGACTTGCTAGAGTATTGAAGAAATTTAGATGTTCTGTCACATAATCTCTATATTCCATCCTAAGACAATATAACTTCTTTTGAAGAAACAACATGTTTACTAGGGGATTTGAATGATACAAATTCCCCAATTTTTCCCATAGTTCCTTCATTTTATATTCTGCCAACGCATTCAATAAAATTGAATCTTCCAGGTAGATATGAATCGTACTCTTGGATTTTCTATCTAAATTCTCCCATTTTTCCTTCAACATACCAGTAGATTGAGTACTAGTAATTTGTGTAATAGTAGATTATGTACTGGTAGGTTGTGTACTAGGATCAATAACGTTCCATTGTCCTTTTTCTACAAGAAGGTTTCCATATTGAGCTTCCATAGCTCAAATATTTGACCATTAAATTTCTCAATCTCGATTATAGAACCGCTTTCCAATCTCTTTTAATACATGAATCACCACTGCAAAGCTCCCACTGAGCCCAATTTTATTATAGATCTAAGATAAACTTGATCTATTGAGATTGAGTCAAACCCTCAATAACAAAGATGACCCCCTAAATAAAAAAACTTTCTCTAATACCATATGCAAGTTTTAAAACTGGGAAGTAAATTAATGCATATAGATTCTTAAGAAAAAACATAAATTAATCAATCGTTCATACACATAGTACACAAATATTTACACTAGAAACCCTTAACTGAGAGAAAACCAACCTTCCTTGGTGTTGCACCTCTCAACTCTTCATTGTATTAATTTCACCATTCACAACACAATATATACAATATTTTAGGTATTTCGTAGCTACCAAATACCTAATTCCTTAATCGAGGATTAATTTAGAAAACCACTCAAATGCGAAAATGACTAAAATAACAAAGAATATAACACCCTATCATCAAATCCAACACACCCCCCAGACACATGCAAAGAATATAACACATACCAAAAATCACAATGGCCATTCTGTGTAGTATTACCTTTGATTAAACTATGTTGTATCAAGGTTCAACTATGATCCTTTTGTGATGATATAGGGAGGTCCAACTCCCAGTTTGTCGAGGGTTGCTATGTAGCTTCATTTTCTTTGTGATACTTCAATTGATATGCCTATTACTTGTCAAAATTTTGGGCTAGATGTGGCCCACATCATGAGTACCTAGCCTTCCCTGAGATGAAGAGGTGGGTTGTTGGACCTACTGACATGGTTGCTTATTCTGCAAAATTCTTTCTATACTAAAAATACTTATGCACTAGCCAACTCTAGGTGCATATGAATCTTGGATTACTTGTCATGGATTGTTTTTATATCAAAATTGACATGTGTGATGAGAAGTTCACATTCTTTTGAAAATTTCTACAATATGCTAGGAGGCAATCCTTGCTTCAACCTGTGCATTTTTTCCATCTTGGAACCATTGATTCTCTTGGGATGCCGAATATTTCTTAACTTGATTTTCTCATTCATTTTTTCTAGTTAGGGCATCGCATGCATGTGTTCGATGGTATAACTTATTCTCTATCCAAGTTCTTCTAAGAATACTTGTTGTACTTCCATCCTGTTGCATGTAGTTGCAAAATATGTGGGCCAATTACTAAGGAATACATTCTTGGATGATTCCTAGGCACTCATAGATTTTAGGTTTTCCTTTTCTTCTTGGAATTTCTCATACTTATTATATAATATTGCTCATGTTTAGTCGAATTTTAACCTCTTATTTTCTTCTTGCAATGACAGGTTTGTGTCGACTAGTTCCTGAATCAATTTATTCATTGAGTTGAGTCTATCATCCGTCGATCCATTTATGTCCATATGAAATTTTTATTGAGTTAGGATGATTCACTCATTCCATGTGGCCTTCTCTTTCTCTTTCATATTGGTGATATTTTTAGTATTCTCTAAGGACTTCCTCCATCTAGACATGTTTTTTTTCTTATTTCATGGTACGAGTTGTCGATGTTTGAATCTGTTAAGATCGAAACAACAAACTCACAAAGATATGAATCCCCCCATATTTTTATAGAGGTGGTACTCCTATGTATAATATGAAAGATAATATTGATAATCTTGGGTTGGGGAGAATGCTAGATAACAAACCCCAAAATATTTATTGCTTAATTTTATGAAATAGTTCTTGATAACCAGATATGATGTTTATATGAAACACACTTCTTTACAATTAAAATATTGAAGGGAGGCTTCAATATCAAAACATATATATACTTAACACCATTTATGCAACCCTCTAAATCACATACAAGTATAAGATACATCAAAATCGTCTCACAAGAAAAATGATGAAATGGTTTTGATCATTTCAAAGAACTTTAAAAGAGTTTTGCATTCATAAATTGAAATAATTTGATGGAAATAATTCAAGAATATCATGCTCACAAATCCCAATATTTGATAAACCATTAAAATAAAACCCTGAAGTATTTTTTTTTGGAGTTTCATTCATAAAATATATTCAACAATATAAAACATCTCAACAAACCAATTGACTAGATCTTTAGAAATAAAACTTGTCAAGAAAAAGTATTAAATTCCCATGAATCCAATAAACAATTCTAGATTATGTTTGGCTCATATATATGGTTTTAAATACTCCATGGTCTTATATATATATAAGTCTTGGAATAATACAATAGAAACACTCAAGAATATCAACCTTGTCCTCAATTCAGAAATACAAGCATACAATCTTGAGAAAAATAGTGTAGAAGAAGAATGGAGGAGATGGAGATATTTCTTTTCTAATAAAAATGTTGGCTGCATATTGATGGTTGGAACCCTTTATATTCGGGTCTTCTACTCTAATAATTCAACCTTCTCTAACCTTTTGATGGAGCCCCTTCTTGCTTTTTAAAATCTTTTCTTCTAACTTATTGAGATAGTTAGTTTTTTCTCTTCTTGAATTTACGATAAGATTTTATTCTTGAAATATTCACTTTAATTAATCCCTCATTAAACAATCATTAATGAATTTGTATCATTTACATTCGTACCTTGAAGTGGACCTTTTTCATATTTAATAATTTTTTTTCTTTTTTTTAAATAAACTTTAATTTTTCAAAAATTTTAATTTACTGCCTTTTAAAATATAGGACTGTATTTTAATTTTCTAAGAACGATATTCAATTTATCAGACATGAAAAGCAATTTATATTTAAAATTCACCATCTTATATTTCCAATGAGTCTTTCTGAGTGAGATTTCAATTTCTGGATCTCAATATATGAGCTCGTGAAGTCAAGGTACCAAGCAAATTTATCAGCACACCATAAAAATATTTCCAATTGTTCTTTCAATTTCTAAGATGATTATGGAAAATATCATCCCTTAAAACCTATTCAATAGTCTTCCTCATCAAATTACCTTTCCAACGAGGTATATTTTGTGGAAATAGGAAGTTGATATCTCAAGATACAAGTTTGGGAAGTTTGAGACTCAACCACCGTCCATTAATTTCTTGGGTCATTCTTAGCCCTTGATTTAAATTTTTCCTTCTCCATTAAAATTAGACATGTTCTCAAAATATATATCCCACATTCATTGTAGTAATTGAAACAATGATTTTTATAATGCAAATTCCTTCCTTAATGTTCATGTAAAGTAAAGAAGTTTATGGAAGTCGTTCATCACCCAATCAACCTGTGGATGTCTAACACATCACTCGAAATCACCATCCAGTCATCTACCATGTGTCACTTGGATATATGCCTATAAAACTTAGGAAGATAAATAATATTAAAACAATATGAGGAATTCATGGGGTTGTGTGAAATATGAAAAAGGAATAAAGAAAAGGAAAATAAAATAAAATGAGAATATGAAAGGAATAAAGAAAAGGAAAATAAAATAAAATGAGAATATGAATGTGAATGTGGAAATGGATAAATATGGAATATGGGGTATAGAGAGTAGAGTGTAAGAAATAAAGAAAAATGGTTAAGTATGGAGAGGAGAGTAAGGAAGAGAGAAGAGAGAAATATGGTTAATTATGAGAAGAGAAGTGAAAGGAATATGAGACTAAGTATGAGAAAAATGACTAAGGAAACATGAGAGTAATGAGAAAAATGGTTAAGTATAGAGAGTAGAGTAATAAGAGTAGTTATGAAGGAGAGTAGAGTAGAGTGGAAGAGATAAAACTAAGTAAGTATGGAATGAGAGTGGAAGAGTAGAGTGAAAGAGAGAAAAATGAATAAGAATGGAATGAGAATGGAAGAGAGAAAAATGGTTAAGTATGGAAAGGAGAGTAAGATGTTGGAAAATTGGTTGTTGTCATTGATGTCAACCCTAGTCATGGGTTTTGTACCGCAA
>ML785260.1:241212-273171 GCA_009831015.1 Picea engelmannii
AAACTAAAAACCAGGGATTAGTCGAGCCATTTTCACCATTTAGAGAAACCCAAAAACAACTATAGTTTATGAAAATGAAATTTTATAAATAAGAATTGATTTGAAAAACTCATTTACCATTTCATTTGCAAGGATTTTGTGAAGTGTTGGAGAATCTCAATTGGAGCAAAACTTGTTATTCTCGCTGCCGGAGCTACGATTGACCGTTTCACACACCGTCTGAACTAGGTAAGTGTTCGTTCTTTGCTCTTTTAATTGTACGGTTTCAATTTGACCTTTATAGCATGATTAATTTAAAATACAAAGCCCTAGGTTGTCCATTTTGAACCAAATCGGCCTCCTTCTAAAAGTCAATAAAAAAGGGGGGAAATATTCACAAAACTGTATTGGAGAATGGTAGTTAAGATACCCACACCTTAACTATTGATTAGATCGACCATTTTGACCAAAGAATTTCGCAAAAACTTCCCTCATGGGCCCACGCACCCCCTCACAACGTTTTTCATTTTGGTCACGTTTTAATCATTGTTTGATGAATGTTTAAGAGTGTGGTGGTTAGAAATGATGATTGGTTACCTTTAGAAGTCATGGGTATTTGTTTTCATGCTTTAAAATGCTTTTCAAAAATTGCCGAAATAAAAAAAACGTGGGTAATGATAAAAATTTTGACTTTTTGTTTTGTAGATATATTCGGCAATCATGATCGAGTGGAAAGAGAAGGAACATGATATGGATGATATAGTCGCTCTGCGGAGTCCCCGTACATGGGCTGCTTTGAGGGCCTGCAGGTTACTCAAGTTTTTCAAACTGCAAAAAATGAAAAGCGAGGTTCTACTTCTTGAGCACATTACTGGTCTTTGGGACATCACGGAACAGGGATTCTGTATTGGCACACAGCTTTTGACCATCGAGTTGGAGGATGTGTACTTTCTGATCGACCTCTCAAAACGAGGGGTCCCTATAGCTTTTACCGGGCAGAGGGCATTACCTCAGCAGGTGGACGTGTATCTGGCACGTCATTGTGTTCCAGGAGCGAGGTTGGTAGGGGGCAGGATCCCTATCAAGGATATCCGGGATCTGTCTCTTCGATCCATATTGTTTTCTATCACTAGTGCAACTGGTAGCACTAGTGCTCATTTGGCTTCGAGGTCCCAGGTGGATTATGGTGTTCAGTGTTTGGATCCAACACTGTTCAACTGGAGTGCGGCGTTCCTTCGGAATGTGAAGGAACAAGTTTCTCGATGCAAGAATGGCCAAAAGAAGTTTGGCTATGGTTCTTTCTTAGTATCGTTTTTCTTGGAGCGCATCCCTCAGATGCAGCCTCAGGTCGTGCTGGCAGTACGACCAATTGATGAGCCTCAGATGGAGAGGTGGACTAGCCTATCCCCGAGGTTGGTCTTGGAGTCCGAGTTCCATTTTACTGGTGATTTCTTTGCCTGGTTGAGGCGGCAGTTCCTCTGGATCGAGGACTTCCCGTATGCGGGTGTGGACTTCCGCGGGAGTATGGATTTGATTCTACCCGAGGGGGAAGATTGGGACGAGTCAGGTAAGAGACTAAGTTGTACCTTGTCCATCTTGTTTTTTATGTTTTTGATGTATATGTATTTTTTTGTGTATGTAAGAGAGTGTTTGACAGATGTCTTGTCTTCAATGTGCAGACAGGGGAGCAGTGCGCCCCGCAGATATTCCAGTGCCAGGACGTCGTGGCAGTGCCCCAGTTGTAGCAGACCCAGCAGTACCGGTGGCAGGCCTTCAGGAGGTTGAGAGTAACCTCCAGGGCCTTACGATGGGTATCCCTCCTCTGCGGAGGGGGGACGTGCCTTTGCATCTGCAGCGGCACACTGTTGGGGTACCAGAGAATATCAATTCTCTGTTGAGGCGTGTAGTACGCACAGTATTGTATTACACACAACACAACGTAGCGCAGGGGGATTAGAGTTTCCTCGAGATCATGTTTTTTGTACGCCTTGTCTGGCGAAGTTGTATGGGTGGATGAGCCCAATATTTTGTTCTCTTACAGACTTTTTGATGTAATGTAAACATTTTAGTCACACCATATATATATATATATATATATATATATATATATATATATATATATATATATATATATATATATATATATATATATATATATACAGTTTCAAGTTTTATGATGCCGATGGTTTGTACATGATGTCTGTGATGTGTTTTAATTTACATGTAATGTACAGTTTTTTGCTTTCCTTGAATCTTATCTGTGGGCTAAATACCAATCCATGATGTAATTTTCTATCGAATCTGAAACACTATTAAGTTATCTTGGAATGTGTATATATTCAATGTACTCAAACATTCGTTCGAGACGACGAACTTGCAAGTGTAGACGTAGCAGGATAGGGATACGGATGGCGTAGATGCGGTTGAGTTGATAAACTACGAGTTGGGAGTCTAAGTAAATAATGATATGAGAAATACCTGGGGAGGAGGCTTGGGTTAACAGTCCAATGACAACATGATATTCTGCCATATTATTGGTTGCTGGCCCTAAACAGATGCCTCCTGAACTCACCACCTCGTCAAACTGATAAATAACCCATGCTGCCGAGGCAATGTTCAGGGTGTGTCGGCTGGCACCATCCGTGAACCCAAAAAAGATAGGAAAGGTAGACGTCATCTGCGCATGAAAACAGAGGCACATTCATGAGTGGCAACGATAAAGACTCGAGCACGCGAAAGAAAAGGCACACCAAACTTAAAATACAATAATGTACAAAGTACAGATGCTAGGTGATCTAGGCATAGTACTTTTTAAGGTAAAGCCCGTTTCGGGGCTCTCCTAAGGAAATTCCATCATGATCTACTAGTTTGTAAGCACCTCTGTGTAGAATATGTTTCATGATGTAAGGGTCGTGCCACATAGGTTCTAACTTTCCTGTTCCCAATTTATCGTGTGCTTGGTCATAAACGAGGACTAAGTCTCCTTCTGTGAAGGCTCGAGGCTAGACAGATTTGTCGTATTGACTCTTGATCCATTTCTGATGTGCCTCATTAACGAGAGCAACATCACGGCGTCTTCCGTCCAGCTTGGATAGGTACAAGAATCGTTCTTCTTCTGCATAAGTATGGGGTAGGAGTTCTACTTTCAATTTTAGTGACGGAATTTCGCACTCAATTGGTAAGACGACTTCAATGCCATAGACTAACTGGAATGGAGTGAATCCAGTTGAGGTTTTCGCAGACGTGCGATAGGCCCAGAGAGCGGAAAATAGTTGTAAATGCCACGATGTCTTGTTTTCCCCTACCATGCGTTGGATCATGGTTTTTAGGACTTTGTTGATAGCTTCGACTTGTCCGTTCGCTTGAGGATAGTAAGGGGATGAGTTTTCATGGAGAAAACCCAATTTGACGTGTAATTTGCTCATCATCTGGTTTTTGAAATGTGCACCATGGTCGATGACAATGGCGTGTGGTATACCAAAATGAGTAATAATGTGGTTGAAGAGGAATAGAGTTGCGGTACGACCATCATTCAGGAAGGTAGGCATAGCCTCGGCCCATTTTGTGAAATAGTCGACGGCGACGATGATGTAACCGTGCCCCCCGACTGAGGTAGGCTTACATTGCATGAAGTCGATACCCCATTTGGAAAAGGGGCCGATGGCAATAATGGGGTGCAGCGCAGTAGGGTGGATGCGTGTCTTCTTGTTGAAGATTTGGCAGGGTGGGCATTTTTTGATGGCCTCGATGCAATCTTTGAAGATTGAGGGCCAAAAGTAGCCGGCACGTAGGATTTTTTGGGCTCTGGCCATCCCCGAAAGGTGACCGCCACAAGCGCCGAGGTGATAATCATTCAGAACGCGTTCAGCCTCTTCATGAGTCAGACATCGTCGAAGAATGGTGTCAATACCATGGCGGTACAAAGTGTCGCCGAGGATGAGGTAACGGCGAGAGTGGTGACGTATGCGTCGACGCTCTTCTCGAGAGATGTTTGGCTAAAAATGTTGGATTTGAAGGTAAAGGAGGATGTCTCCATACCAAGGGTCAGAGGTGCTAATGAGGAAGAGAGACTCATCAGGAAGAGGGTCTCGAGATTCATGGGTTTCATCGGCACTTGGGAGAGCACAGATAAGCTCGGCAAACACCAGGGATTTTTTGGCTTTGGCCTTTGTAAACTCGAGATCAAATTCTTGAAGAATAACGATCCATTTCGAATATTTACCCCCAAGTACTTGACGTGTTAAGATGTGGTACATAGGGTTAGAGTCTGCAATTACCGTGGTGGTGCGTAATAGGATGTAGTGGCGGAATCGTTGGACAACAATGACAGCTGCCATAGCCAGTTTCTCGACATGTGAATATCTAAGTTCGGGTCCGGATAAACTCTTGCTCAAATAATAAATCACATGTTCTTCATCGTTAGCGTCCGCTTGAACCAACACCATCGCGATGGTGGAGGTAGAAGCGGCCAAGTAGAGGATATAATCCTTTGTATAATCGAGAGGATGTAACAAAGGAGCGTGGGTCAAAGCGTGCTTGAGAGCATCGAATGACCGTTGGGCGGTGTCATCCCAAATGAAAGGGATGTTATTTTGTAGTAACCGCATAAATCCTTTAGTGATCTCGGCGTAATTGCAAATGAAACGACGGAGGAAGTTTGCTTTGCCTTGCAAACTTTGAAGTTGGGTTAAGTTGGTGGGTGGGGGTAAGGCTAGAATGGCCTTGATATTTAGGGGATCCACCCTGATCCCGTCTTTGGAGACGATGAAGCCGAGGAGTCGGCCGGATTTGACAGCGAAGATGCATTTATGTGGGTTCAGGCGGATACGATAGAAACGACATCGAAGAAAAATTTCCTGCAAGTGACCAATGTGATCATGTCGATTGGATGAATGGGCGGGTAAGTCGTCGAGGTAAGGTTCCGCGATATGCTTGATGTCGTGGAAAGCGTACGACATGGCTCGCTGGAAAGTGGCACCAGCGTTTTTGAGGCCAAAAGGTAGCTTTCGGTAGGCGAAAGTTCCCCAAGGGCAGATGAAGGCTGTCTTATGTTGATCAACAGGTAAGATTTCGATCTGGTTGTATCCAGAAAATCCATCCATGAAAGAGAAGATCACGCTTCCCATGCAATTGTCGATGATTTGATCGATAAAGGGTGTAGGGTAGTTGTCCTTGGGACAAGCTTTGTTAAGATCATGATAATATACGCAGACATGGATGGTCCCTTGTTTCTTGGTTACCGGAACGAGGTTAGAGACCCATTCCGTCAAAGGGACGGGGTAGATAAAGCCAGATTTTAGAAGTTTTTCAACTTCTGCCTTTATAGCTGCGAGTTTCTTAGGGTGAACCGGACGGAGTTTCTGTCGAACCGGTTTTGCATCAGGGTAAGTTTTGATTTCGTGTATGACGATGGAAGGGTCAATCCCTGGCATTTCTTCATAGCTCCAGGCGAAGACATCACAGAATTCCTTGAACAAAGCGGTGTAAGAAGCCACTTCGTTGGGCGTGCAATTAGCCCCAAGATTAATATTTTCCACGACACCTTCTTTGACTGAAATGTCAATCGTGATTGTGGTAGATATGTTACCCATGTTTCCCTTAGAAAGAGTATATTGGGTGAGGATGGGGGATTATGGATTATTGGTAACATCGGGGGGGAAGACAGATTGTATTTCTTGCACTTCTTCCAAAGGTGGAAGAAAATAGGATCGGTGGTGGTTGTCATCCCATGGCAAGTCGTCGATGCTAAGCATTTCCATGATAGATTCGTCCAAAGGAAAAATGTGGGAAATGTAATCAACGACATATGATAGGGGGTTCAACCACGAGGGCATCGAGTAAGTGTCGGATGCCAGTGAATGTGAAGTGTTCGAAGAGGGAGAGGTGGATTGAACAACTACGTATGTGGCCTCGGCTGGGCTGAGTGGCATGGTGTCACTGAGTCCATCGAATTCCAAAGGACTAGGCACAAGCCAAGGATCAGATGATTCTAAGGATTGGTAAGGCCAAGTCGAGATCATATTGACGACAGCAATATGTGGTGTAGTAGGTGGAAGTGGTGTAGGGAAGGTACCCATGAGGCTAGAATATTTCAATAAGCCAACACCAACGCTTTCATATGTAACTAAATGGTCTCCCAAAAAGGGAATATTGTTGGTGGCAGGGATGCGGGCGTCGGGTGTACATAAATCAAGTTGATCGATGGTGACAATTTTGACTTGATGAGGGAATTGTACGCATCGAAACACCGACAAAGAAACAATGGTCATTGCGTAGAACCAACTTCTTCCGAGTAATAGATTGTAATCGAGGGGAGCGTCGACCACCTCGACATCAACGGTAACAGTTTTGCCACCCAATTGAACGGCGAGGGATTGCAATAATCTGTGAGGATGGAAATCTCGTCCATCGAAAGCATGTAACATCGTGGGGGATTTGTTAAGGGTAGGTGATTTCAACCCTTTCCAACAGGATAGAGACATGACACAGGTGGAGGCTCCCTCGTCCAAAATGGTCTGATGGATTTGTTGATTATAAACAACAACATCGATTTGGAAAGCTAGCTGGTGGGAGAGTCGCGGTTGATGATCGTCCAGATTAAATATGATGTGGTTGGATGACTCGGGATCGAAGGTGCCGATAGCAGCTAAGAGTGTCCTACGTTGGTTAGGACAATGTTGTAACACTTCCAATGCGGACATGGCACACAGAGCTTGGGCCAAATCTTCTACAATATTGTAGTTTTGGGCGTCTCGTGAATTAGGATTGAAAGTGGACTTCTGGATGGTGCTCTTAGGAGGGCGTAAGATGGAGTCAAAAGAAGGTTTCTCAATCTGAAGTGGCCCAGATGGAGGGCTAACAGATGGAGGATTGACAGCCGATGGTAAAGGATCTGGTGAAGAACCGTTAGCAGCCTTCGGCTTGTCGGGTTTAACTGGTGTGTCGTATGTCGCAGAATGAGTGGTTAGATTCACCCCATTAAACATGTAAATGTGTGCGCTTGTCGATGCTTCATCATGGGGTTGGTTGGAACTGCCCCCCGACGTGGGGGTTTGTGCAACCAAAGATTGTTGTTGCGGAAAAGGCTGAGTGAGCACAGCAGGTTGTGAATTTCCCTTAAAAATTTTATCCACTTCATTGCGATGTGGGCAGTCTTGAGTGTAGTGATCGTCACCGCAAATGAGACATGGGAATTTCGGTTTTCGCTGTGGTTGTTTTCCAGCAGCAGGGGTTTGTGGTTGGGTCTTGGGTTGTTCATTGTTATTTTTTTTCTTTGTTTTGTTTCTCCTTTCTTCTTGCCTCCAGGTTGTTGTGAAGGGGTTGATTGGACCGCATTCACATCAGAGACTTGAGTTTGGGTGGGGGTAGAAGAGGGTGTAGTCGAACTGGGGGCGGTCGTAGAAGGGGGCCACTGGATTGTTCCAGTAGACTAAGTGGTAGATTGAGTTTTGACGGAGCCAATAACTCCATCAGCATGCGAAGCAGTCGATGGTTTGGATGGATCGTTATTGGGACGGGTAGCGTTTGGTATCAACTCATATAGAGTACCAGATTGCGAATAGACTAAGTCTAAGTACTAAGCTCGGGAAATGGCTTCTTCCTCGGTGACCATGCCGCCCATGGCAACATCATGAGCGATCTGGGGTAGTAAAGATTTTGTGAACCATTCCACTAATAATTGGTCAGGGATGACCGCTTTGATTAGCCTTCGTCGTCTTCTCCACTCATGGATATGATCGGAGATGTGTATGGAAGTTGTTTGACGAAGGGAGGTTAATAGTTCGGTACCCGTCTCGTATCAGATGGGTAGTTGGAAATGTGTGAGGAAGGACATGGCGAGGGAGTTGAAATCGTAAAAAGATGCACGTGGTAATTCAATATACCACTTTTCTGCGGAACCCGTAAGTGTCTGTTGGAAAAGACGCAAACGAATCGAATCGTCCATGAGGGAGTTGGATGAGAACCACAAATGGAAGGTCATCACATGGTTGTTCGGGTCTTCTCCGGATTTTCCGTTGAATTTTGGGATATCAGAAGGGAGTTTTGCTGGAATAGTTGGCCAACCCAAAGAATGATGAATGGGATCATTCGTTAACCGAGACAAATCTGGAAGGTCCAGGGTGGCTAGAAAAGGTAGTTGTCGGTTAACCTGTGGGTAATGCTGGTGCGGTAGAGGAACACCAGTGGGGCCTAAAACTGGGTTATGTGGATAATTATAACTCGTGGGCCCTCTCATGTAAGGTTGGTTTTGGCCAAGGTACATAGGATTTGAAGTGTTCTGAGAAGTATATACGAGCGGAGAATAACTGGATGGGTTTTGAGGGTTATGGGTTGGGTTGGGCATTTGTCCATAAGGAGGTTGTTGCGGAGTCTGCGGATTTTTTCCTGCCAGGAAGTGTGGGTTTCCTGAGAGAGGAACGTTCCATGGGTTGGATGTGGCAGGCACAGTTTGTTCTGTGGAGGCATGTGGGTTTCCTTGAAAAGGGATGCTCCACGGGTTGGGTGCAACAGACACATTTTGTCCTTGTGGCTGATGGTAGACTTTGACTTGAGGTTGCCCCCCAGCATGAGGGTGCCCCCCGAATGGGATTTGCCCTCCGGTGGGAGGGTGCCCCCCAGTTTGAGGTGGATTTCCCGGGGTTTGAGGGCCAGACGTGAAAGATTGACCAGTGTTGCCGATTGGGTTAGGACCACCAAGGACAGTCCCTCCGGGTTGTTGAATAGGTATGGAACTTCCCAGTAGTGGTTTGGGCAGCGGTAGTGGCAGATGCGTTCAGTTCCCTAAATCCAAAAGGGAGATTCGGTCTTGGTGTTACAGGCATGCCAATCGGGGCTTGGGTGACCACCGGATTGCCGGCGGGAATGGTCGGGATGTGAGGGACTATTGTGGACTGAGCCGTTTGGAGGGGAATAATAGGGTTGACAACCCGATCAACTGGGTGACTCATGGTTCGGCTAGACGGTCCTGCTTCACTAGGATGGTTATTGGGACGGAACGATTTTCAAATGGATTCGAAATGTTCATAAAGACTGCGTCCTGATGGAGTCCTCCAAATAGAACGAGCGGGTGTGGGATTTGTATCTTGTGCGGCGTTAGAAGTCCTATATTCCTCACCAAAGATGGGTTGCATGGATCCTATATATGTCTCGGTAATAGGACTCTCTGGTAATCGTGGGACTTCCTCGTCTATGACGTTCCCAAGGGAGTCCAAACGGAGTAAAAGTGGTTCGAGAGGGGTCACCGAAGTGGGATCTGCGGTTGTGGCAAAAGCGTCTTCCCCGAAAATTGTGATGTTTTGAACCTCGCCCAGTTGAGGAGGCTGTTCCGTAGAATGAGGGGGTAAAGGGATGTCTCCTTCCATATTTTCTGGAGGAAGTCCCTGTAGCCTCCGCGAGCGTCGTGGAGGGTCGATGTTGGCGGAAGAAAAGAGACGACGAAAGAAATCTATGGCCAACTAGCGAAAAGAAACAACACTCGCTAAAAAAATCTAAAAATCACAACCAAGAAAACAAGACCTTCTTTTGATGACCGTACTAGTTGGTGATGAAATCCAACGTTGTGTGATCAAGTCCAGAAGGGGCGGGGATAGGGTGGAACAGTTACAATGGTGACTTGCTTAACGGACTTACGCCTTGGTGCAAGCTTCCACGCAGTAATTGTGGATTTACCCTCCAAGGAGCCCGAGTGAGTTTGACCAATGTCTGCTCCAGATACAGTGAGACTTCTCGTCACCGTCACCTTGTGTAAGAACCTAAATATTATGGCCACTAAGGTTACCAATTCGCAGTCAGCCCTTGGGCGGGAATAGTCGACAGTTCGATCCGAACGTACAGGCAGGGTATTGAGCCCGAAACCAACTAAGAAGCTTCCACGCAGTAATTGTGGATTTACCTCAAAGTGATCCCCATAATATGATCCGACCACCACAAACAGTTAAACCACAGAGGGTTAGTCCCCGTAGCTTACCCGAATGCAACCTCGTGCGTAACCCCTGTGTGAGAGGGGGATCCTAGGCAGACTTATACGATAACTGGATTTACTCTCCCTAACTCAGGATACTAATGTTTGTTTTGACAACTTTGGAGAGTTATGCTCACAGCCTAATCCAAAGTACTACACCTATTCTACTGTTGGTGGAGGATTCTAGAAAAGAAAAAGTTCTAGACAAATTTTAATTTGCGTTGATTTTAATGGCTGTTCTTTACGCAAAGGGGTGCATGGAAGTGAAACAAATGGAATTATGACTCAGACCCAAATAATGCATCGAGCATGATAAGCATTCATTTCCTTTCGATGAACATCTAGCTAAGGGAGAGAGAGAGAGTTCTTTCACTAACAAGCACAACTGCGGAATGCTCTCAAACAATTCTTTTTCTCAATCAAATCCTGATGTAATGCAAAAATTTTAAATGCCTTCTAATATGCACAATCAATCATGAGGATATTCCTTATTGTTTGCGTATGGATGATGGTCAATACAATCACAATGCTTATCTTTGCTAATTATCTTCTTGGTATGAATGAAAACCAAACTAGCATAAGCAAAAGCAACACAAACAATACACCCTTTGTATCAATCAAAACAGAAAGCGAAAAGATGAAACAATCAAAGAGAAAAACAAAATTTTACACCCAAAAAGCAAAAATTGAAGGATAAGGACCTTGACTCAAAGCGATGTCAACAAGATGTTTATCTTTCAAAAAGATAGATGTTAATGCTAAAAGGGAAGACAAATTGACTCACTAAATTACTCAGCAGAAGAACACAGAGGCAGAAATCCCAAAAAAATGCAAATTTTGAAGTTTTCTGGGCCAAAGGAGGCTGGCGCTCTGTTGCCAAGGGCAAAGAGCATTATAGAACTCTGTGTAAGGCTACAAAAAGCGTTGGTGCTCTGATAACACTAAGTCAGGGGCGCCAGGGCCTAAAAGTTCCAGAAATGTCAAGAAAATTCGAAAATTGAAGTTCCAACTTGACAAAGATGCTGAGTACGATGGGACAAGGAGCCAATCAGCTCATGAAACTAATCAAAAAGGGGTAAACCAGGTCTGAAACAATCAAAGGGCAGAACAAGGTCAATGAGGAGAAAAATCCAAACAAAGGGTTTCGATTCGAGGCTATCTCCCCAGTGGAATCACCAGTTTCTGTTGTAGGAAAATCTGCCTGCGGACAAGTAGATCGACCTCTAGAGCTTGACCTTAACTCTAGACAGAAAAATTCTTAACGTGGACACTGACTTCCTTTCAAATATATCTAAGCCTAATGCACGAGAAGGGAGAATAACAGAAGTACCTTTTAATTGACGTTTGTCCCTGCATGCTCCGAGTTGCGTTCCAATCCTTTTTCTCCTTGCTGAGGTCTGTGGACAAATGAGATATGACCACTTCCTACTCTATTGACATTAGCTTGAAAACAGATCTATCAATAAATGATAATTTCATGTGGTATTAGACACAAACTAGAAAGAAACAGGCCAAGCTTGTCATATTAATGAGAATAACGACAACAATACTTACAATCGTAGATGCGAATGCGACATCTTTTTCAAGTCCTCTTCGTCCAACCCTTGCCTGAAAGATCCACAACCTGGATAACAGCAGCTTCACTGATCACTCTTCGTTGGCTGACTGTTAGTTTCCTCCAAGATCATAAGTTTCATATGTTCCGTTCTTCCCCCTTTCCACCATCATAGAGCCTGTTTATATATGTTGGGAAAGGCCTAACCTCTTGAGTTATGTTTAGAACTAGTTGGGAACCATCTCCTTGGATCAGGGATATTGTGATAAAACCAAGAATTCGAGCACAACTGCCTTCTAATCTCGAATGATCTCCTCCTCATTCGACTCAATGGGCTAACAATTGACCCAGAATAGGGAGCGCTCTCAAAAAGGGGTATCAGAGCATTATAGCACTCCTGATGTGCCTTGGGAAAGCGCCAGCGCTCTTAAGGTGAGAAGCGCTCCTCCAGAAGGGCTAAAGGGCGTTATAATGCTTATGAATCATGGTATAGGAGCGCCAACGCTTCTCCAGCTGTATTAGAGGAGCGTTCCCCTTCCAAACCATTGTTTCAGGGCCTCTTTCAGGTGTCAAGAGTTATGTGATTCCAGTGGATCAGTTCTTTCTCTTCAATTCAGTCATATGAGGTGTCATAAGTGCTTCCTTAGTGTTGTTATCATGCCATTATGTCTGAACATTATTTACAACACTAGTGGTCAACTTGCGACACTTGTGAAAGCTGCAGGGAAGATGCGACACTTACAATGATTGACAGGGACAATGCGATACTTAGCAATTTTGACGTGTAACAGAGTTATCTTCAGATGTTGCCTCCACTTAGTAATTTCCATATTGTGCAAATTTTTGACTTAAGAAACAAACTATGTACAAATAATATCTAAACACCATATCCCCCTTGGAGGAAAGAGACACTTTAGGTGTAGGTAGATTTACAATGGATTCATTCAAGCATCCATTTGATCTATGGAATGAAATATATAACTATGAAGCATATCAAGGCTAGCACCAAAGAATTGGGGGAATTTCCAAAGTTTGTTGAGGGAAAACTAAACTAGATGTGCTCAAAATATGACGATATTACTTGGCCAACAATGCTTTGGAACCATGTTTCAATGAAAATCAATTCTTGGTTTCTCAAGAATGTTTTTGTCTTTGATTGGATGAGGACTTTCTAATTTGAAAAAAATTTCATTTGTCTCCTCATTAAATATTCTTGATTCACTGACAATGCCTTGAAATCATTCTTCCTTCATAGATTGACAATCTTTCCCATCATTATTCTCAATATTAATTTATTTCACCAATTCTTCTTTTTTCCAATGTTCTTGTGGGTTTTCATCATTTGTTGCAAGGATAAAATATTCTTGTGCATTTGGTGGAGGCTCCTTAATTTCATTCTAAAACTTGTTTCTCAAAATATCTTCATATGGACTATATGAGAGGATAAAATCTTCTTGAAAATTGGAATTCTTATTTTTAGTTTCAACAATATGACTTGTTTCAGAAAAAGCTTCCAATCTTTGATTAGAATCTTCTTCCAAGTCATTCACTTCATTTTCTTGTGTCCATATGGGAGAGGGTGGGTTGGAAAAAATATTGAAAGCATCAACAAAAACACATGAATACAATCTTGGGATGAAATTTTATGCAAAATAATTTTCCAACACATCCCAATTGGTAATGGTCCTGTTGTGCCAATAGCTACAACCCTCCATTTTCTTGAAATCTATTTGAAAAAATACTTCAAGGAAAATGGAGCCCCTTATTTTTCTTGATTTTGAAGAATCCTCAAATCACACCTTCAAATCCCCCCCTCTACTCAAAACATTCTCTTCAAGATCATTTAATCGACCAAGTTTGAATCTTTTTTGGGACACTTGGAAAACTTGAAATTAAGTTTTTTCTGTATTTTTGGCAAAGTTGATGAAAACTTATCAGATGTACATCAGAGTAGTTTACATAAACTCCTCCATTTTACGTTAGAGGAGTTTTACTTATATATTCCAATAAGATTTTACAATCCCTTCTCTTTTCTATTCTTTTCCTCTGATTAAATTTCTTCCCATTGCTCAACTTATTTCTAACTCCTCCGATACATCAGAAGAGTTGTTTTCATCCTTTTTGATGAATTGCAGAATACTTAATGGAAAGTATTATGATATACATCGGAGGAATTCCCATGAACTCCTCCGATGTACATCGAAGGAATTCAAGACTTCATAACAAAATTTCTAATTTTAATAAGACCACCCACTACATTTATTGCTAGGATCGATAAACTCATAAATATGTATGCGCCCCCCACTTTCATTATTTCGCTGAACACCAAGAAGAAAAGGATAGTTCCCAAGTGAGAGCATTCCAAGCCCTAGTTTCCTCATCCTCAACCAATTGCGATCCCCCATGTGTTAACAAGCTCTATGTAAGCCTTTGATTCCCAATCCTGCAATTTTGTAGGGTTAGGGTTTTCTTTGTTGTTACTTTTTCTTCTTTTTAAAAATTTTCCCTCCCTCATACTTCTCACGACAATCATTTTATACTAGTCCAAATACCTTACCTTTTCGATCCATGGTAACATATCGATTCCATCTTGATAGACCTAGGGCTAACACCACACTTCTTCACATGATCTGTTTGGTCATAGACTTGTCACAAATGCGACCATAAAACCCTAAGACAGGTTAGAAGACAAGGTCACCAACTCATTCCTTCCCTCATCACAGATGCGGTACTACCATTTAAAACCTTGCAAAATCGGTAATTTTAGAAGCCCAATTATGAAGGAATGTCGAACTCAATCCCTCATGGTTCCAAACCCTTTTGTGACTTAACGAATTTTAGAAAGTCTCCTTGGTAAATTGACGATCTTAGTGCCAAAAATCTTGGCGCCATTAGAGTACTTCTTATGAACTAGTCTGAGAAACATCAGTCAAGTTCACATAAAATTTCCTGATTTGTGTTATAACCAATCATATTACTTGTCAATAACTCCTCTGATCCATTGGAGGAGTTAAGAATAACTATGTCTCTTTCACACAACCTTTATTGGCATGTTTGAAAATAAATTATCTGATTTCATTAGAGGAATTCTTTTCAACTTGACCAAAAACTACCGGAGCCTTTAACATTAACCTAACTCATGGAATTTAGAGGATTTTTTTATAACTTATCTGATTTACATCGAGGAAGTTGATATTAATCGTTCTGATTTCATCCCCTAAAGCATCTTCTACGCCAATTTCTTATCTCTAAGTTCCACTTACATACCCACCATGGCTACCATCATCCTTTCAGCTTCAGATGATGATATTCGACCAAGCATAAAGTCAAGAGAGTCCTTGGGTATTTCAATATAGTTAAATAGATTAATTTTGTATTAGTTATTATTTTAGTCTTTGCACTAATCCCACCTCTTCTTTGTAGGTTCATATATGGCTCCCAAAAAATTAGCAAGCAAGGAATTTTTCACCGAGGCCTTTGGTAGTGGTCAGTATATTGAAAATGAACCATATATGGTCAGAGTCACATATGATGACACCTCTGAACTATTGGAAAAAGAGGGAGAGACACTCAAGTGGGGTGATGTGTATCAGATGTTTAAGAAATCAAATTTCCCCTCCAAGGATGAAGAACAAGATGATTTGAAAATATTCAAAAATATTCGGAGATCTTGTTTATTCAGAGTCACATCTCATGCTGATGTCTTCCATTTTGTCGATGCCATTATTTGAATCATAAAACATGTTTATTTGGGAAATAGATTTTTTCCCAATGTCAAAGGGGAACCCATATAATCATTTCAACTTGAGGACCTTGAAAAATGTTATCACCTCGAAAAAGGAGCAAAAAATCTAGACAACAAGCTTCTTGACAAGTTCCAACACATAGCTAAATAATTATGCCGCAAGTGGTACATACTTGACAAATAGTTCAAGAACGTGCCCAAGGGAAGTTACTTCACAACTACCTTGAGGAGACCCTACCATTATATACTGGCTATGTTATATTGGTTGTATGGTGAACTAGATGCATCCTAGTTCTCCCTGTCATACATTCCATTGATATATTATTTCATAGACGAGGGACTGTTATTCAATTGGGGCAACATCTTATCATCAAATATGATAGAGGCTATCATCGCAGTTGTAAAATCCTGACCTGATACCTTCTCAAGTTTCCATATGTCCTTGTACCTCCTGGAAATTATGTGTGTGGCCCATCCGTACCCAAGAATGGGATAGAGATGGCAACCCTCAAAACCAATAATCCACATATACTATAAAGTGGTCTGGAGCACAAATATCAGATAGAATATCAGAAGACATGTGAGCATTTCTTGGCTCCCATGTACAAATTAATCTTTTTACAACACCCCCATGCATGATTGATAAGGTGATAGTTTTCATAAGAAGAATTAGGGATTAGTATCTCATGGAACATGACACTTATATAAGGGTTTTTTGTGCTATTAAACTTCCTCATATTCTTCCCCAGTTTGTGTCAGACAAGCTAGTGGTCTAGGAAGTAGCATATCATACCATAATTCACAGAGTAGGAGGGATATTGTACCGGGGTATGAAAGTGATATGGCCACCAATGTTGCTTTATATAGGCACTTACTCATTCGAAAACACCAAGTATTCTCAAGAAGAGGTAAACACTATGTTGTCTTATCATTTTGGGGAAGAACGATTCATACAGAATGACCCTAAGGATGTCATAAAAGATCACTTCAACAAAATAGGGCTCACATGATAATACACGGTAGATACTTGGGATGAGGAAGATGTGAATCACAATGCATAAACCTATGATGATGTTATATTCCAGAGATGAGGCCAAATCGTAGGAAGGATCAAAGATTCGGAAAGAGAATGAGAAGAAGATCAAAAGAAGGTAGAAGAGGAAGCAACAAAATGATCATCTCTTGTTTTCATATCTATGCACTCAGGATCGAAAGAAGAAGAATAAACACCAACCAATAAGAAAATAAGGGATAAAAAGAAGGTCTCCAAGAAAAAGAATGGCGAGTCCAAGAAGAAGAGAAATATCAAAGAAAAGAAAGATAAATCCAAAGCTAAAGAAACATTCGTAGCTGAAAAAAAACAAAAATATGTGACACAAAGGGAGGCCAAACAGAAAGAGGAAACACAAAATGAATCAATGACAACAAGAGAAGAAATGAAAAAGGAAGCCAAGGAAGCACCTGATAAGGTAGCTGAAGAAGAGATAAAAAATAAACATGTTGAGACTAGGAATGGTGACACCCAACCAATGGATACTAACATCCCAAAGGTATCAACAATAGACACCAAAAAACATAAACCTTTCAATGGTATAGGACTAAGGTTTTGGGCACCATTTCAACAAAATGAGGTCCCCGATTTGAGAATCTTCACTTATGACAACAAGTTTGGCAAGATTGTGTAAGAGAGAGTAAAGAAAGTATCGACAAACCAAGGAATGTCGATCTAATCCCTAATGCAAGTTCCCATAATAGGAGATGTCATGGAAAATCCATTAGACACATCCACAACTAGAACTGCATTCATGAATGCTAATGAAGACAATATCCAAATGTAGTACCAACAAAACCAAGAAAAAAAAAGAAAGAATAAGGGAACTAGAAGAGAGACTCCAACAAATGAAGGTAGATGAAGGAAATGTCCAGAACTTCAGGGAAAGTGTTGAGAAAGTAAGGATAGATCTTGAAGAGTCCATCATAGATATGTATGCACATCTACATCTCTTGCAGTAAGTGGCCACCACCGTCATAGATCAACATGGTCAGGTATAAGAAAATCTTACACAATTTAATGCAATCTAGGAAAGGATGAGTTATATCAACCAATGGATCGCAAAGAATCCTAATGCACATGCTAAGATTTACCACTCCTCTAGGATGGATAGGAAAAAAATATATATTCATTACAATGTTGTCAACATCCCGGGAAAAGAGATGATAGATAAACTATCAATTAAATGGAAATATGCTAAAAAATACACAAAGATGCTCATAAATTAATTAAAGCATCTCGCCTTCCTCAATTAGAAGAACTTGGAAAGAACCTAGTCATGGAAGAACTAGTGGAAAATTTCAAGATAACACAAACCATCGGTGAAAGGTCACCAAATCAACTACCAATGTGAACATAAACTTGATAGAGAAACATATTATATTACCTACCAAATTACACACCATGATCCAAGCATTCATGGCTACTCTATATAAGGATATGAAGGGTCTAGAGGACAACATAGTTATGCACACTGCATCACTAGAAGAATTACTCTACTGAAGGATCATTTCCTTGTATGACCATCTAGAGGTGCGGACAATTTAACTCAGGGATAGGAGTCCTAAATAAGAAAAATAAAAAAGTAGACATTTCTACTACCTATATTCTATTTTGTCTTCTTCTCAACCAACCCCAATTTTGTCCTTATTATGTACACTTATCACTGAGCAAAAGGAAACTGAATAGTTTTGTAAAATCTTCTTCAAGGGGAATATAAAGAGTCACCTAGAAGTTACAAATGATGGTATAAAAGAGAGAATATGCCCATTTTGTAGAGGATCTTAAAGAATTGTATATACTCAAGAACTAATTCAAGAACATACAGTCTGTTAATGAATATTGAGAAACCCTCAGGGCCATTTTTTGTAAGAAAGAAGAATGTACATGTGAAGTTGTCCTTGTTGTGGACTATTTCAAGTGGAATGTATGTTGTTAAAATGGACTGTAAGAATGTTTGTTTGCTTATATACGAATCTTACACACTTAAATTTATTCTACAATTTTGATTATTCTTTCATTTATCTTCAAGTCCTGAGCTAATTGAGTTGTTAGTACATGTAGAAATATAATTTAGACTTTAATGTTTATATGTATGTGTGTGCATGTTTCTGACTTTGTACCTTCTTTTTAGCTACTTGTGTGGGGGTTTTATGTAGAGTTTGGTTTCAATTATAGTTCACCTGATTATTTTAGCATGCTCCTAGGATCTAGGATAGGATAAAATAGATTAGAAGTAGATTAAATTTATTTTCATACATAGTATTCATCTACATCTTTGCATTGCTTAACCATTCATGTTCCACCTTCATCGATAGACCGGACCACAATAGGTAAAACCAAAACCAACAATGGCAACTGAGAAAAAATTTGGATGGGTCTCCTAAACCAAACAATGCATAGTCTAGTTGGGACCGTGTAACAGGGAGTACCCCTTACTATTGCAGGGTGAATTCTTCCCTATCAACATAATTGGTACTAGAAGGAGGGACAAATTTTATGGATTACATAAACGATCTGCATAATCACAATAAATGTTTAGAAAACAAACCTAGTCCCAATATGTGCCCTAGAATAAATTCTAAACAAGAATTTACCTATGAAGATACAAACCTGAATTTTGAAAGTGTTGCAGGTAGTCCTAAAACTCATTCAAAGACTTGGTTTCGTGTACCGCAAGAAGATTTCTCCAAAACTTGTTGTATTACCCATTCCTATGCAAATTTGATAATTTACCAACAACTTCTAAGCTTATGATAAGGAAATATACTCATGTGAAGAGACTCGATACCCATCTTGGCATCTACATTGACTATGTAGATGAACTCATTGAAACCGTGTTGCAAGAAGTTCCATTACCTTTGAGCCAGGTTTTCTATACCCTCTTCAAAACCAAAGATAACCTTGAAGGTGAAAACCTGGAAATCAATTTAGAACATATCATGGGTGAATGCAATGACCAAAGGGTACTGATCCTTCCGTGGATGTCCGAAGGTCCCTTAAATTTAGCAGGAACCTTACAATAAATTCCTTGGAAATTAGACAAGATCCTTCCCAAATTTGATCCAGACAAACTTGGTTCACTAGAGGATCATATAAAACAACATTTCCTAGCCACTGATATGCTAAATGTCCAATATAAATATGTGCTATGTAGGATTTTCCCTTACACCTTCTTTGGTAGAGAATCTACATGGTATTTTAGCCTTTCACTTGGTTCCATATCAAGTTGAGATGATTTTGAGAAGGTTTTTATCAGAAAATTTGGAGAACGGAAAACACCAACATCCTTGTTTAATGAATTGGGAGCCATTAGAATGGATAAAAGAGAAAAAGTAAAATAATTCAACCAATGATTTCTCAATGTCCTTACCAAGTTCAATGTTGATACAACCCCTGCTCAGTCCTTTTCCATTCAATAATACATGGAAACTCTCATTCCTTCTATAGGTATGTTCATCAAGAGATCTGGTAAGACACTTTGGCCCTTAATTTTGATGAAGCCAAAATGATAGAAAGGGAACTATCCTCTTACGATCATCACCTACACTCCGAGGAAATCAAGTTGGTTGGAAATAAACCTTTATTACTAACAAAGCTACCTGAAAAGGAGCCCAAATATATTGACAATGTGGTGAATTTAGTTAAGAAATTATCAAACAAAGTTATTGACCTCAAGAATAATTTTTGTGAAGGACCATCAAGGCCTAAAACCTTATTCCCATTTTTCAAGAGACAAGACAATCCACGAAGACCACCCAAAGCCCCTCATATTTCCTTGAATATAGAAAACTTCAACAATGATAGCTTCTTCTCTTATCACCAAAAAAATCATCTGGAATAGACTTGCCCTCAATGGGATAACTCAATGAACTTATTTATCAACCAACTGTTGGATCAAAAAAGATTAAATGATGAACAGCTTACAGAGGCTCAAATTGATACCACTGAGGAAGTAACCCCAGAATCTGTTATGCCTTTTTGGGACTAGTGTCCAAACTTAAATGATGAGAAAATAGAAGAAACATTTGTGCAAGATGCACCAATAGATAAGGTTTCTCCCAAGAACTACAATTTACACAACAACGGTCCATCTCCTATCATCTCCTCTTCCAAATATGAAAATATCCCTCTTAGGAGGATTAATCCTCCCCTTTCTACCTCGAAATTAAATGTACCAACCCAAGGGAAAATCAATAGAAAATTAGATATGGTTGTTCCAACCAACACAGAGAAGCCAAGTACATATAAATTGGTTGGGAACAACACCAAACTTAACACAACAGTAAAAAAAAAAAAACATGTGAGCCAAAGTTAAGCCAAATAATGAACAACCCAAAAATTCATGATCTAGACTATAACGTTACATAAGACATGAAAAATACAAAAGCCAACATCTCTATGTTTTATATATGCTCATTACCACAAAAAAGTGACCTACTTCATGATGATTTCAACCCCAGTAATGCTCAGAAAGGATCATTTCTACTACTGACAACATCCCTCAAAATGACGAATCAAAGGAAGTACACAAAGTGGAAATCATGACAAGCATAAACACAACAACCATAGGTGCATATTCAAAGTCATAGGTTCCACCTTTTCTTCTCACTTATGAAGTTTTCAATTTCAATGTGCATAATGTTTTGGTAGATTTAGGTGTGTCCTCTAACATTATGCCTTTTTCAATTTTCCAGAAGATAAATGTTGTCCCACAAATGACTAAAACAAGGATCCTACAGTTGGATTGAACGTATGTTAAAGTAAAAGGAGAACTCAAAGATGTCTTAATTAGGCTTTCATCTAACCCTAGGGTGCATCAAACTATAGATATCATTGTTTTTGACATAATATAAAGTTATGGTTTGTTGTTGAATAGAGATTGGTCGACCAAACTTCAAGGTTATTTTTCCACCGATTGGCCCCACCTATGGATTTCTTATAAAGGAAAAGAAAATCAGATTTAGGTAAATAATGAAGCTCACATGAAACACACAATAACTAAATTGGAAGGTAAGAATGAACCTATTAGTTTTTCACATTCCATTTTGGGTAACTATTTCTTAGAGATTGACCATGGTTGTTATGAAGCGAAAATGTCTAAAGTACAACTAGATTTACAATTTGGACTCCTTCCATGAACACATAATGACACATGTACTATATTAACTAACTTACGTTTTAGCACAACTAACAAAAATAAAATTTATAACATGTGGTCCATGTTCTTTGATGGCTCTAGGACATGAGAGGGAGATGAGGAAGGGTGTGTGCTAATCGATCATGAACAACATAATATGATCATATCATGTTTCCTAGAATTTGAATGCACCAATAACATTGTAGAATAAAAATCCTTGGTCCAAGGTCTGAGAAAGGCCATCGATCTCAAGGTGAAGTACCTTAAAGTATTTAGTGATTAATAAATAATCGTTCGACAGGTAAGAAATACCATTCATTTCCTGTCACCGCATCTAATCTTTCGATTCATTCAACATCACTTCTATACTTCATAATCAAAATATTGATGTAGATATATTGGCTAATGCAACATCCAGGTTCATACCTTGATGATGGTTTTTTCGTTGAAATGATGTTTAGGTATTCAATACCAGACAACGTCACAAACTGGAAAGTATTCAATAATGATATTTGGATTATCACATTTCTTACTATTTCAGATACTTTCCAAGATTTTGTGATTGATTTTGAGGCCCACCAACAATACTTGCTGAATTATTGGGATGCAGCAAGAAAAGTAAAAGAAAATTGTATCCTGAAGAATGTCCTAGCTCTTGAAAAACCATTTGATATGCAATCTAAGTTAAGGAGGCTTTCTAATACAAAGACCAAAAATTCAACCATGATGCATTTTCTGGTCAATCTAGGGACCTCTGAACAACCCAAGTACATTAACCTGGGAACTTGTTGTTCAATGCCAGAAAATGACACATTCACATAACTGTTGAAGTGGTATCAAGATGTATTTGCTTAGAATTATGACGATCTGAAGACTCAGGAAAACCATATAATCCAACATGTGATTCCCATCAAAGAGGGTGTCAATCCATTCCAACAAAATCTTAGAAAGATACACCCAACTCTTGAACCTCTTATCCAGAAGGAACATAACAAATTATTGGATGCCTGAATCATTTTCAAAGAGTGTCATTCAAGTTGGGTATCAAATATGGTTCCCATTAGGAAGAAGTCAGGATAAATCAAAATATGTGTATATTTCCAGAACCTGAACCAAAATTTCAACAAAGATAACTATATTCCCCCCCCCCATGGAAAAAATCTTGCAACCATTCTCTCACTCCAAGATGTTTTATTTATTGGACTAGTTTTCATGATACAATCAGGTTCTGATGGAAGAACCAGACCAATTGAAAACCACATTCAGAACTGAGTGGGGGACGTATTCATACAAAATAATTCCCTTTGGTTTAATAAACACGTGTACTACATTTCAAAGGGAAATGGATATTTCTTTCAAAGGGTTAATCATTCAAAGTGTGGTGGTCTATCTCTACGATGCCACTGTTTATTCAAAGAAAATGGAATATCACCCAAGACATATGAAACAAATATTTGAACGATGTAGAAAGTATGGGATATCATTGAATCCAAAAAAGACTATTTTTATTGTTTCAAAAGGAATACTACTGGGGCATGTGATTTTTAAAGATGAAATTTTGGTGGACCCAAAAAGAACACAAGTTATTTTGCAAATCCCTCCACCACATAGTAAGAATTCAATGCTATCATTTTTTGGAAAAAATAACTTTGTCAGGAGATTCAATCCAATTTTTGTTGAAATTGCTAAACCACTTCAATGAATGATTAATAAAAATGTTTAGTTCAAATGAACACTAGTGGAGAAGGAAGCGTTCAAGAATATCAAATATGTTATATCTGTTGACCCATCTCTATGAAGTTCGTATTTCACTAAGGACTTCTTCTTGTAAACCTTTGCATATGATCATTCCCTTGTAGCAGTGCTCACATAGAAATATGAGCAAGGAGATGAATACCCTGCCACATTCATGAGAATTGGATTACAGGGTGCTTAACTGAACTACCCGTCGATGGACAATAAAGATTTTGTTTTCCATAAAGAAATTAAACATTTCAGATCTTACATTTTGAATAATCACACTAAAGTGATCGTCACTCACTCAAAGATCAAATCTCTCTTTTCTCAAAGGGAGATGGGAGAGAGACAAGGTGATTTGATGAAAACCCTACAATAATATGACCTAGAATTTAAACCAATGAGCATCGTTAAAGGTTAGTGCCTTTGCAAAATGGTGACACAAGATACTGGTGATTAAGATCAAGAAGAGGATAGATGGCAAGAGAAACCGATGATGTATACACAACAAGATCCTTACATCCCATCCATTGAAGGATCATATTATAATTATCTCAAATATTACCTTCAACATGACACAACTCCATATCCCCTCAACGCAAAACATAAAAGAGCACTCAGAATGAAATATCTACAATATCGACTGGTACATGGAATCCTATTTCGAAAGAACTATGATGGAGTACTACTTCGATGCCTAAAAAAACAAGACGTTGATAAAGTCCTTAAAGATATGCATGATGGTCTAGCAAGAGGCCATTTTTCAAGAGATACAACAACTCACAAGATATTGAGACTTGGATACTACTGGCCTACATTGTTCAAATATTCCCATGCATATTCACAAAGCTGCGAAGCATGCCAAAAAGATGCAGGAAGATATTATAGAGTTGTTCTACTCCATCCTGTTACTGTTGAATATCCCTTCGAAAAATGGGGGTTGGGCATCATTGGTGAGATTAATCCCCATTCCTCCAAGAAACACATGTATATCCTAACCGCTACTAATTGTTTTATGTGATGGAATGAAGCAATACCATTGATCAAAGTGAATATAGAAGTAGTGATTATTTTCCTTGAACAATACATTATCACAAGGTTTGGGGTACCTAACTCTCTCATGTTTGATAATGCCACATATTTTTCATCATTCAAGTTAATTGAGTTTTCTTTGGAAAAGGGAATCACTTTGAAGTACTTAGCCAACAACTGTCCTCAAGGTAACTGTTTGGTTGAATCCACAATCAATAACCTAATATGGATCCTCAAACGAACCATAGTTGATCACCAAATAAATTGACACAATGCTCTACCAAATTCCCTCTGGGATGATCATGTCACTCCCAAGGCCTCTATAGGGACTTCTTCATAATTCATTGTCTATGGGAAATAACCTATTTTACCTTTGAACATCTACCTCCCTTCCCTACAACTCACCTAAAAGGCTCGAGGGAGAGAATGTCCCATCATCCAACAATGTATTAATACCTTTCTGAACCTAGAAACAAATCGTACCAAGAATAATTTTTTTTAAAAAATCATCAATAGACCATTAAGTGTTGGTTTGATAAGAAATCTGCTGGTGAGAAAGAATTCCAAGTTGGGGATTTACTCCTCAAATGGGACAAGCCACATGAATATAAAGGGAAGCATTCAAAATTCAAACAATTATGGCTTAGACCCTACATTATCAAAGAGAAGATTGGCTAGGGTACTTATTAGTTACAAAATCTTCAAGGGGAAGTTGACCTCCTCCCCGTTAATGGCCATATTCTCAAGCACTACATTAGGTATCCTTCGTGGTAGCTCCTCCCTTGTATATAAAGAAAAGTTTGATTTTCACTTTTATTTCCTGCTTAGTTTTTACTTTGTTTTCAATTTGTTTTTCGACATTTTCTAGTCTATTCGATTTTTCATATTCTTTTTTTCTTCTTAAATTTTTTTTGTCATTTTGGTTTCTCAATTTTTTGATAACTTAGTCATGTATATGCTTCTAAATTGCATCACATGTGGTGCCAATAGACTAATAAATCTACAACCTCGTTTCTAGACACATCCCATCATTAATTATATAGATTTGTTATGCATCACTCCAAGTCAAATCCAGTAGAGGAACATAGCTCATGAGTACACGAGCATTGTGCATCAAAATGTGACAAAGCAAGGAACCAATGATTCTACATAAGAATATATCTATATATTGTTTGGAATAAAATAAAATGGTCAGGGAAGAGAACTTTTGATTGCTAACGTGGCCCCTTCACCACCAGCAGGTCAGAAGGTCCACGCGCACTCACAGGATCTTCTTTTCCTCTCGGCCCGAAGAATGCCAAGGTTCTTCTATTTCCCTATCGGGAAATATGCACCCATAGATCTCTTCTGAACGATCCCTCCTTTATTTACTTATCGGAGGATTGGAACTCACGTCTTCTCAAGTTCAATGTCTATCACTGGGCTCTCGAATTCTCGAGACCCAATGGCCATCCAACACTGACTTTATCTTACCTTGTCGGGACTTCTGCTTTGTCGAGATTTTCTTTATCGGGGTATCACTACTCGCGATATCGAGCACTTTGATTTACCGACTCCCGATACCCGACGTGACGAAACTCCGATGCACACGTGTGGTTTGACTTTTCCACCTCCTGTCACTTCTATCGGGATTTTAGAATTCACGGGATCGTGAATCCTGATGCCAAAGGTTTTGGGTCTTGCCTTTTCTCGATCCCCGATACTATTCCACCTGTCCTCCACTAGTTCCTACTGTGACCCACATAACTCTCCCGTCGAGATATCGCGGATCGCGATTCCAAATTGTCTAAGTATCCTATCCTCAGGACCTCCGATATGCCGAACCCTGACTTCCCTTGGATCTTCTGACACACGTCCCTATCGATGGACAGTTCTGGGCTCGTCGGGATATCACATATTGCGATATCGCAATTCCTGTTGCACAAATTTGGAGCTTTGACTTGTGAATCCTCGATACACGATATCACGTGTAGATCTGACGGTCCTTGTGACTCGGGATCAATGGCTCTGCCCCTCCTGAGCTTTAAACCTTCTTCCACACTTAATCTGTAACCTCTCTGCACCTCCGCAAGATCCAATGGCCCACGGTGAATCGCGAAATCTCTTCGAAAATTTCGTCTGTCAATTCTCCTTTTCTTAATCCACCGAAATGATGACGGGTTCTTCCACAAAACTATCCGCTTGCTCGCTAACCTGCAACGCTCCTTAAAAGCATTCAAGGCACCAACTCCTTGTGCTCCCCTCGTGAGTACTCAAGGTCCTATACCTCCTGATATTGTTCATGACTTTTAAGTCTTTCAGAAACCCCTTTGCACACACTCCTTGCAGCAATCCCTCAACAAACATCTAAGTGTTGAAGTCCTTGTACTCTGTGCACACCTGTAGTAGCAGTCCTTAACTTTCTTGCTCAGGTTCGCAACCCTGAACTTCCCTCAGCCTTCACACTCCTTGCAAGACTTCTGTGCCTAACTACACCTTCGAGGAAATGAGGACAAATGCTAACTTTAATTGAACCCTTCTGTCAACGCACTCCTTGTGAACAAATTCGACTGCACTCCTTGCAGGAATCCACTTGGCTCAAATAGAGAAACAATTGAAACTCATTTCTTCCTCCTCTCAGACTTCAAATCACACATGAAGTCACATACACAGCATACAAAAGCAAATGTATAACAGGAAATAAACATTCATGAGCACATCAACATCAACCACACAGAGAACAACACCAACCATGAATCTGAATCATAACTCTTCTATTAATTCAGATATCTGTACATGGGTGTTCTTACATAGCTCTATGTTTTCTCTTGCTCTTCCTGTTTCTCCAGAATAATGTTACAATGCACAATGAGGGTGTCTATATCTGTTTTCCCTCTTCCTTCTAAGACTGTTTAATCTATGAATTAAATTCCTATCTACCTTCATTAACTAGATTAAATGTCGTCTATCTACTAAAGGATGAGAGTTATCTGCTCAAGGTCCATTTACAATGTACAAAGGAGCCTCTTCTTGAATGACTCATTTAAGATTTGCGCAACAGTCCCAAAGCATTTTCAAAATTTGTGCTGTTTGTCCAGCTGTCTTCCGCTTCCGCGCTGGCTCGCTTGATGAGTTGGTGATGCTCCCGCATCATACTCCTCGGCTTGAAAATTTTCATGGGCTCCTGTCCATGAGCTCCTGCATGGTATGTCCATGCTTCTATATCTCCGCTTCATTCTCTCAGCTGGCATCTTCCACTGGGTGGTTCTTCCACTTGACCAGGTACTCATAGTATTGCTTCCTCGTGGTCTTCTTACCCACTCTCTTATCTAGTTCGCACTCCATCTGCGGTTTCTCTACAACTGGCAATTGTTTCATCCACTGGATCACTGGCTGTTCAGTTCCGGTCTCTGCTTCTCCAGTCCTGTATGGGTATAAATCTGCAACATTAAATATCGGAGATATTCCGATCTCATCGGGTAACTCGACCTCATAAGCATTTTCCCTGAATTTTCTCAAGACCTTACATGGACCAATTTTCTTCATTTTCAACTTATTATATGTTCCCCTCGGGAAAATTTCTTTTCTCTAATGTGCCAGAACCAATTCACCAACCTTGAACTGAAGTTGTCTCTTCCACTGGTCATCTCTGCGCTTATACTCCTGGTTTGATTTTAGCAATCGCTATTTCACCTGGCTGTGAAGTTCCTTCATTGCCTCAGCAAATTCTTCTGCACTAGTGCTGCTAGTAACAGTCTGTTCTAAATCCCTCAATTCAGAAACTTCTCTCGGTTGCACGCCATACACAATCTGAAATGGACTTTGGCCTGTGCTCTGATTTACTGAGTCATTGTATGCAAACTCTGTCTGTGGCAATATGCTATCCCAGCTGCTATGGTGCTCTGTCACCAAGCTTCTCAGCAAGTCTCCCAGACTTCTGTTCACCACTTCCATTTGTCCATCCGTCTGAGGATGATAAGCAGAACTAAACATCAAATAAGTTTCTAGCTTCTTCCGTAATGTCCTCCAGAAATGCCCTATGAATTTTGTGTCTCTGTCCGAAACTATGCTTTTCGGCAATCCATGAAGTCGAATGACCTCTTTGAAGAACATATTTGCGATATGAGTCACATCGCTAGTCTTCTGGCATGGGATGAAGTGTGCCATCTTAGAAAACCTATCCACCACCACAAAGATTGAGTCAAATCCTCTTTGCGTCCTTGGCAATCCCAATACAAAATCCATGCTTATCGCCTCCCATGGCCTTTCCGGTATGGGCAATGGCTGATAAAAACCTGCATTCTGCTTCCTCCCTTTCGAATGATGGAAAATTCTACATCTGTCTACAAACCTCTTGACCTATGACCGCATCCCCAGCCAAAATTATGACTCACTCAACTTTGTGAATGTCTTATCATGACCGAAATGTCCGGCCAATCCTCCACTTTGTTTTTCCTTTAACAAATTCTCCCTCATGGAGAAATTTGGAATACACAATTGATTGCCCTTAAATAGCAACCTTCCTGGATCACGTACTCTATCCACTAGATTCTATCCCTGAGAATTGGATTCTCAGTTGCTTCATACGCCTCTCCAAAATCTGCATCACCTGCATACATATCTCTGAGTTCATCAAAGCCTAAGGTCTTGAATTTGAACTCCTGCATTAGCAAACATTTCCTGCTCAAAGCATCAACCACTTTGTTAGCAGTACTTGAAACGTGCTTAATCACAAATGTGAAATTATGCATATACTCTACCCATTTTACGTGTCTCTAATTCAACTTCTCCTGTTGAGTCACAAACTGTAATGCATGATTGTCACTATATAAAACAAATTCTTTCGGGATCAAGTAATGCCTCCATTTCTTCAACACTTGTATGATAGAATAAAACTCCTTATCATACGTGGAGTATTTCAATTTTTCCTCATTCAACTTCTCGCTGAAATATGCTATCGGTCTGTCCTCCTGACTCAATACCGCTCCTATTGCAAACCTATTTGTGTCACATTTCACCTGAAATGTCTTCAGGAAATCCAACAACAACAAAACTGGTTGTTCCGTGATCTTCTGCTTCAACAGATTGAAGCTCTTCTCAGCCTCTACTGTCCAGTGAAAAGATTTATGTCTTTTCTTCACTGTGTCCATCATCAATGTGCTAATTCCATTGAAATTCCTAATGAATTTTCGGTAGAAACTAGCCAAACCATGAAAACTTCTCACCTCAAATACATTCCTCGGTGATGGCCAATTCTTAATTACTTCTACCTTACCTAGATCCATCCTCAACTCATTTGCGGATATAACAAAACCCATATAAATGAGTTCTGTCTTCATAAATGAGGACTTCTTTATGTTTATCAACAACTTCTCCTGCTGTAGCTTCTTCATCACAATGGAAAAACATTTCAGATGCTCAACCTTTGTCTTGCTGAAAACCAATATGTCATCCAGATACACAATGACAAATTTCTGAATGAATTCCCTCGAGACTTCATTCATTAACCTCATAAAGGTACTTGGCGCATTCGTCAAGCCAAATGGCATGACTAGCCATTCATATAAACCTTTGTTTGTCTTGAATGTTGTTTTCCACTCATCACCTTCTCTTATGTGAATCTGGTGATATCCACTTTTCAAGTCAATCTTTGAAAAATATTTTGCTCCGCTCAAATAGTCCATTAGATCATCCATCCGCGGCAATGGAAACATGTATCTGATGGTTATCTTGTTGATGGCTCTTGAGTTGGTACATATTTTCCAGCCTCTGTCTTTCTTCGGAATGAGTACTGTTGGAACAACACACGGGCTCAAGATTTCCCTAACTAGCCCTTTATCCAACAGCTCTTGGACCTGCTTCTTGACCTCTTCATTTTCTTGCGGCGTCAACCTGTACGCGGATTTGTTTGGAAAACTAGCCCCTGGTATGAGGTCTATATGATGACTCACACTCCTCATGGGTGGCAATGAATGAGGTAATTTGTCCACCACAATGTCGGAGAACTCTTCCAACAGTTCCTGAACCTCATCTGGAAAATCATCCACTCTTGTTCTAGTAAGAACAATTCTCGGTTTTCTGACCACAAAGAATTGTGGATCTTCTTTCTTCTTCACCTCTGTAAGAAGTTCCTTCCCACTCATGAGAAGTACTGTGTTGCTTACTTCCGGATTCACTTCCTTATCCTTTATCGGAAGCAACATATGGGTTCTCCCATTCTTCTCCAAAGTATAGGTGTTCATTCTCTCATCATGAACCACATTTCTATCATATTGCCATGGTCTACCTAGCAATAAATGACAAACATCCATGGGAATGACATCACACAAAATCTTATCATTATATCCTCCTATCTTAAATTCAACCAAGCATTATTTAGTGAAACTTACCTGATGTCCCTTCTGTAGCCATGAAACCTTGTATGGACTCGAGTGATCAGTTGTCTCCAGCTCCAGTTTCTCTACCATTTCAGTTGAAACGAGATTATCCGTGCTATCGCTGTCCACGATAACCTTGCATACCCTATCCTTGGTCTTGCACGTTGTTCTAAAAAGTCTGGTCCTTTGAGTTGAATTTTCCACCTCCTTCTCGGGTGTCAAAAGGACTTTACACATCACAAGCGATCTTCCGCCTTCTGCACCTTCGGCCTCAACATCCTGCTTCTGCGCTTCAGTGATGTGAGCTTCTCCAATGTCCTTCTTCTTCTCTAGACACTCGAATGAATTGTGCCCATTTTTTCCACATGTGAATCAAGTGATTACTCCACCTCTTCCTCTTCCTCTACCTCTGGTACGAGGAAACACGTTATTATTAGCATATCCTCCACTCTACTCATTATGCTTCCCTCTCTATTCAACATATGTCCCTCTCTGTGAGGTCCCAACTCTCTCAACTTTACCCTGAGTTTTCTTCCATTCCTCCTTGGGCTTCTGAGTTCTTTCCTTGGCAACTGCCTTGCCTCTGGGCTGACTTCTGCTTCACCCTCGCTGACCTTGCTTACGGTTCAGCTTCTCTTTAGATTTCAAAGCCATCTGATAAGCATCCTCCACAGTTCTGATGGTTACCATGCTCATCTTGTCCTGGATATCATATCTCAGGCCACTCAGATATCTAGCAACCTTCTCATCATCGCTCTCCCAATGACCTGCCTTGATGTTCAGTTGATAGAATTCTTCCATGTATTCCTTCACTGTCATCAGCTTTTGTCTCAGGTTCTGCATCCTCTTGAACATAGTAATTTCATAATCTCTTGGGATGAACTTTGCCTTCATCTTTGCAATCATTCGATCCCAACTCTTGATTTTCCTCTTGCCTTTGCAGTGTCTATCTGCTTGTAGCTCGTCCCACCATAATGCTGCATGTCCTTTCAGGCATGTGATAGCATGTCTGACCTTCTTATCCTCTTCGATATCCTCATAATCGAAGTAGGTGTCAAGAGCTCTAATCCAATCCAAAAGCTCTTCTGCATCCAAATTTCCCTCATAGAATGGAATGTCCATCTTTGGCTTTGCACCCATCCGCGCAATAGCTTTGATTAGACGCTCGTTTGCTGCATCTTTGGATGCAACTTCCTCTTCTCATTCAGCCTCAACTTCACTCTTGGAATCACTGAGATCCCCTGCACTAGATGTGCATCTTTGCGTTGTCTCCATGTCCTCAAGTCTTTCTCGGAGATCACGCATTTGCCTTTCCATTTCTGGATTGACTACTTGCCTGCCTCTTCTTTGCACCTCCCTATCCTCTGGATCAAGTGATTGCCTTTTTCTCCTGGGCAGCATGG
>ML785260.1:286040-311609 GCA_009831015.1 Picea engelmannii
GAGGCTTAAAGGAGAAGGTAAAAAGTTGAAACCAATTCGATATGGTCCTTTCAAGATTATCGATAAAGTTGGTAATAATGCTTTTCGTTTAGATTTGCCTCCATGTATGCAGATGTATGCAGTTGTTAATGTTGATAATTTGAAGTTGTATGAACCTCCATTGATTGATGATCAAGGAGAGCATGTTCAGATTCCTTCTATAGATGATTTTTCTCCAGAATATCTAACCGAACTGCAGGAAGACACCATACTTGACAGAAGGATGAGGACTTCGAAGCAGGGAAATGTGGAGTATTTGCGAGTTGGTCTTAAAGGGACGAATCCAAGCAAGGCTAAGTGGATTGAGGTTGGAAGGGTGAGGGAACTCTACCCTCATCTTCACATAGACTGAGATAGTCTTTTGGTGGTTCAAAAGCTTCCTAATGGGGAGGTGTGATCAGGGGATCAAATTTTGCTCAATTTTCAAAGTGCTCGGATTGAGACGAAAATAGTGCCATTGTGTCCGTCTCATTTTTATGATTCCGGTGGTATATTTATTTTTTCAAATGGAGTCCGTATGGAGGAGATATTGCGATTTGACTGCCAAGTCAAACAGGGAAAAATTTGGGATGCTGACTGTACCTGTCCGTACAGTCCATACGGCCACGTGGAGGGCTGTACCATCATGTTGACGTGGTGCATTTCGGTTGGATGTTCATTGATGAATGCAGTGTGGACACATGTCTCGTTGGCAGCGAATAAGGTGAGGACACGTGGCCCAATGCTTGGGTGCCACGTGTCCCTCAATCGTTGGCTTATAATGTTTATGCAAAATTAGTGGAGGCCATGGGGTTCGACCCCCGGACCTCCCCATGGCATATAACTTTACAAACTATGCTAGCCAATGTTCCCGCCAATGAACCTTGTTATATGTTCCATTGTATTTACATTTAATGTGGTTGGTTGTGTTATATGGTCGGGGGGCGGGCCAGGGCCCAGCCCCGACCCATCGTATATATATTACATATAAACATTTCATATGTTGTATGGTGCGCGATTTTAAATCGCATATATGTTATATGTTATGGTTTGACATTATAACAAAAAAACGCGCGGGAATATATATGTATGCGGTGTATTATATTGTGGGCATGGGTTTTATTCTTTGGTTATATGTATATGCCCGTGGCCCGTGAGCGCGCGGTTTAATCCGTTGCACGGTTGTCAAACGGACCAACGACTTTTATGCCGCGCCTATGGTCGCGTGATCCATATGACCCAGTGTCGAGGTGGTTAAGGGCTGGGCGCCCCTAACCGTCCTACGGTTTGTACCGATGCGTGGTTATGCACGGGACTGGGTTCTTTACGCTTTAAATGAGCGTGTGTGCCAAGTTTGGAGAAAAAGGGTGCAAAGTGTAGAACCAGAGACAACATAGTTGAAGGGGAGAACTTCAAGGAGGCTATCTTCTTCATTTTTCGACCGTTTCAGGTGCCATCAGAGCCTAGACGAGGGTTTTGGGACGCTACGGAGCCATTGGAGCAGTCATTTTATTGATTTGAGCACTGTAAGAATTTTTTTTAAGCACTTTGAGCAATTTAATATAAAAGATCCATTTGGAGGCTGGACCAGGAGATGTAGCCCGGAGTGGGGTGAACTCCTTTATCAAGTTGTTGTGTTTATGTATGATGTTCAATGATTTTTGATGCTGTCTAAGTTTATTTCTACATAAGTAATCCTTTAATATGTGTTGCAAATTGATCCGATTGCTTTAAACACATAACATTTCACTTGCAATTAATTTAATCAAGTTTATCAAGTCTTCTTCATTTTTAGATCATTTGAGAAGCATAACTTATGACAACAAGTATGGTAAGATTGTGCAAGAGAAAGTAAAGAAAGTACTGATAACCCAAGGAATGTTGATCTTAACCCTTACACAAATTTCCATAATATAAGATGTCAAGGAAAATCCAATATCCATCGCCACAAATGGAACTGCATTCGTGAATTCTAATGAATACAATATTCAAAGGTTGTGCGATTAGAACCAAGAAAAATAGGAAATAATCATTGAACTAGATGAGAGACTCTAATAAATGAAGGTAGATGAAGGCAGTGTTCAAAACTTGAAGGAAATTTCTAAGGAAGTGAGGACAGATATTGAAGAAGACATCATAGATATCTATGAACATATACATCTCTTCCAACAAGTGGCCACCACTGTCATAGATCAACATGGCTAGGTACAAGTAAATCTTACACAATTTAACACAATCCAGGGAAGGATGAGTTATATCGACCAATGGATCATGAAGAGTCTTGATGCATCAATTGAACTTTACAAATGCTCTAGCATGGAGAGGAAAACATATATATATCCATTAGAATGATGTCAACAGGATGGGAAAATATTTGATAGAGAAACTACCAATTCAATGGAAATATGTTTAAAACTACACAACGCTGCTCAAGAATTAATTAAAGTATGTTGACTTCCTCAATTAGAAGAACTTGGAAAGAACCTAGTCATCGAGGAACTAGTGGACAAAGTTCAAGATAGCACAAACCATCGACGAAAGGTCATTGAATCAACTACCAAAGTGACCACATACTTTATAGAGAAGAATATTATACATCCTACCAAAGTCCACACCATGATAAAAGAATTCGTGGATACTCTGTATAAGGATATACAGGTCCTCGAAGACAACATAACTATGCACACTACAACACTATAAGAATTACTCTACCGAAGGATCATTTTCTTCTATGACCAGCTGTAGGTATGGAAAATTTACCTTAGGGATAATAGTCCTGAATAAGACAAATTGTCAATCATGAATTTCTATTTCCTATCTTCTATTTTTTTTTTCTCAACTAGCCCTAATTTTGTACTTATTGTGTACACTTGTCACTAAAGAAAAAGGAAACTTAATAGTTTTGTAATGAATTCTTCGAGGGGAATACAAAGAGTCACCTAGAAGTTACAAATGATGGTATAAAAGAGAGAAGATGTCTATTTTGTATATGCTCTTCAAGCATTTTATAGACTCAAGAACTAATTCAAGAACATATACTTTGCTAATGAACATTAAGAAGCCCTCAGGGCTAGTTTTTGTAAGAAAACAAAATTTGTGTGTGACGTTGTCTTTGTTGTGAACTATTTCAAGTGGGATGTATGTTGTTCACATAGACTGTAAGAATGTTTGTTTTCTTATAGATTGATCTTACAAACTTAATGTTATTCAATTAATTTTGATTATTATTTCATATATCTTCAAGTCCTGAGCTATTTGAGTTGTTAATACATGCAAAAATATAATTTAGAATTTTCTAGTTATATGTATGTGTGTACATGTTTATCACTTTGCACCTTCATTTCAGCTACTTGTGTTACTGGGGTTTTTATGCAGTTTTTGTTTTCACTTACAAATCACCCGGTTATTTTACCATGCTCCTAGATAGGATAGGATATGGTAGATTAGAAGTAGATTAAGTTTCTTTTAATACATAGTCTTCATCTACATATTTTCATTACATAACCATTCATCATCCACCTTCATTAGTAGACCGAACCACAACAGATAAAACCAAAACTAGCAATGGAATTCGAGCCAAATTCTGGATGGGTCTCCTAAACCAAATGTTTCATAGTATAGTTGGGACCATGTACCGGGGAGTACCCCTTACTGTTGTAGGGAAAAAAAAATTCCTCGTTAATAGGTCCTAGGCAACAATGAATAGTACTATTCAAGAGCATCCCCACATAGCATTTTTCAAATTAATCAAAATGTAACATTGTCCTCAGTGAGGTTGAAATCATGACATATACTTTTGAAATTAAGTAAGTGCTTCTCTACATCTTTTGAATTATTCCCAAAGGATGTAGAAATCTTTTCAATAGAAATATTATGCATCTCAAAATCTACTTCTGGTAGATTTAATGGAGTTCAATGAAATTGCCTCCTTCTTTGGATAATTCTTTCTTTTGTTGAGTCTTGTAAAGAAATTGATGGGCTTGGTGAGGAAGGTAAAAGAGCATCATGAAATGAATGAAATTCTTTGGTAGAGCTGCCATGAATATTTTCTTGAGATTCTTGAATCTTTCCAATGGAATTGCCAGGTATTTTAAGATTTCTTTCAATGGAATCACTAGGGAGTTCATTCTCCTGAATCTTTGATTGTTCTTGAATCTCTTTGCGGCCATTCAAACATTTATGAATAATATTTTTGTAAACCTCGTGCATTTAGAACAAGGATTAATCTTTTTTGAATTTTCTTTTCGAAGCTTTGAACCATGTAGACTCTAGTTCTTCAATCATATTTGGTACAAAGACTTAGATATCTTGAAAATAAATGGCTCCCCATTATAGTTTCCAAAAATGTTGGTGTTTGAATCTGTTAAGATCGAAACAACAACCTCGCAAGGATATGAATCCCCCTGCATTTTTATAGAGGTGGTACTCTTATGTATAATCTAGAACATAATCTTGATAATCTTGGGTTGGGAAGAATGCTAGATACAAAACCCAAAAATATTTATTTGTTAATTTTATGAAATAGTTCTTGATAACTAGATATGATATTTATATGCAACAAACAATTTATTTACAAAAAAAATATTGAAGGGAGGATTTAATATTTGAAAATATATATAATTAGCATCATTTATGCAACCCTCTAAATCACATACAAGTAGAGGATACATACATATATTCTCACAAGAAAAAGGATGAAGTGGTTTTGCTCATTTAAAGAACTTTAAAAGCATTATGCATTCATAAATTGAAAGAATTTTATGGGAATACTTCAAGAATATCATGCTCAGAAATCCCAAGATCTTTGAAACCATTAAAGTAAAACCTAAAGTATTTCTTTTTGGATTCTCATTCATAAAATATATTCAACAATAGAAAACATCTTAGCAAACTAATTGACTAAATCTTCATAAATAAATCTTGCCAAGAATAAGGATTAAATTCCCATGAATCCAATAGACAATTCTGGATTACATATGGTGTTGATTAAGGTTGGTTGTCATTGATGTCAACCCTTGAAGAAATCTCAGTAGCAAAAAGGTTTGGGTAATGGACCCAAGTTTGTTTGATGTAAATATGACTCATTATTGTCTTGTCATGGTTGATAAGAAGTATAAATGGATGAACTCAAAAGTGGTCCCCTTATGGTGAAAGCCCTCAGGGGAAGACACTTTGCGGATTGAGGTATCCTAGAAGTATGGTTAGAGAACCCATGATTAATTGTGAAATAATGAGATGAAGGTCAGTGAATTTTTCAGTGAAACTATCCTATATGGATAGTGCTTGTCATGCCCTTTCTGGTGGTATGTGGAACGTCAGATAACTCCTCACGGTTAGATATTTATTGCCATATGAAGTTGAATAACCCTCATGAGTCATATAGAAGCCCCCAAAAGTAAATTGTTTGCAAAAGAAATTATTTAAATAATAAATTCCTAAAATAAGGAAAGTGTGATGCTACATGAAAGTATAAATAAGAGGCAAGGCTCTCTCACTTAATCACACTTGAATATCATTGAATATCTATTTTTGTGAAAGGTTATTTGGGAAGGTATTATTGATAGAGAAAAATTGTAGCAGAAAAAGTGTGACAGGAAAAGTGCAGCAAGAAAAGTGTGGCAGAAAAAGTGCAGTAGGAAAACCACGATAGAAAAAGTGCGACAAAAAAATCGCGGCAGAAAAAGTACAACAGAAAAATCATGGCAGAAAAAGTGCAATAGAAAAATCGCGGCAGAAAAAGTGCAACAAAAAAATCACGGTAGAAAAAGTGCGACAAAAAAAGTGCAGTAGAAAAATCGCGGTAACAACATGGTTGGGTTATATTTATGAGAGATATGGCACATCTTGTTTGAGGTATGTTTTGTGATCTAGGGTTTAGCTCTTGAGATTGTATTGGATGTTCAATATTGCTACATATATCATATTTGTTGAGGGATACAATTGGTATTTTGTTGTTGGTATTTGGCATATGGGTATTGGTCTTTTGGTTGTGATGTGCTGCTGAAGTTGTTGGTTTAGCTTGAGGCTACATAACAATGAGGTTGTAGAACATGGTTTGATGTAAGGGTTTATGGTATTTGGTTTATGGATAGAGTGATGAATTGTTAGATAACTTTTGATGGTTATGTTGGTGTATGTCTTTGGTATATGGTTAAGGTACATATTGGGTACATGGTTGGGACAAGTAGTTGATGACTTGGCACATACATGAGGTGTATAGTTGATGATTTGGAACATACATGAGGTGTATAGTTGACGATGTTGGTACATCTTGATGAGTCAAGGTTGATGCATGGTTGATGCATGGTATATGCTGGTTCAGGTTATTGGTACAGGTTGTTTGGTGCAATTTGATTGGTGTAGGTTGTTACAAGTTATTGGTACAGGTTGACAGTGGTAGTGATTAATTCAGTGACAGTGACAAGTTGTCTACATTTGACATTTATATTTCAGGGTGGTTGAACGGGGCAAGGATAGGTGGTTGTAACCACCTTTCGGTTGTAGCCGGAGAACTTAGGGGGTTGTATCCTCCTTCTAGTTGTAGCCAGATAATTGGGAATTTGGAGCTTCCCTCAGGTTGTAGCTCAAGAAACTAGGGTGTTGGAACCTCCTTCCAGTTGCAGCTAGAAAACAAAGGAAGTTGGTGCTTCCAATGAATGTAATTCTTCAAGACATATAAGGAAAAACATTTTGTGGTTTTCTCCCACTTTGTATTTCCACGTAAAAACACTGGTATACTGTGTATGTGTGTGATTTCTCATTTGTTCATTGTTTATTTACTTTGTAACTATTGGATGATAATGCTACATTGATATAACACTTGAATTTTTGGAGAAAAAACATTTTTATTGCTCTATTACTGATTCACCCCCCCTATCAGTAATCTAACATATGTCTCATACATATGGCTATAAATAATCCATGATATTATATAGAAAATTCTTGGAAGAATACAATAGAAACACTCAAGAATCTCAACCTTGTGCTCAATTCAAAAATACAAGCATAAAGCCTTAAGAAAAATAGTATAGAAGAAGAAGATAAATGGAGAAGATGGATATATTTCTTTTTTATCAAAACATTGACTGTATATTGATGGTTGGAACCCTTTATATTCTAGTATTCTTCTCTGATAATGCAACCTTCTCTAACCCTTTGATGAAGTCCCTTCTTGATTTTTAAAATATTTACTTATAACTTATTGATATAGTTAGGTTTTTTTGTTATTGAATTTCCCATATGCTTTTCTTCTTGAAATATTCACTTAAATTAATTCATCATTAAATACTCACTAATGAATTTGTATAATTTATATTCTTTCCTTGAAGTGGGCCTTTTTCATATTTAATAAAAAAAAATTAAATAAACTTTTATTTTTTAATTTTTTTAATTTACTATCCTTTAAAAGATAGGACTGCATTTTACTTTTCTGGGAATGATATTAAATTTCTCATCCATGTAAACCAATTTATATGAAAACTTCACCATATCATATTTCCAATGAGTCTTTCTGAGCGAAATTTCAATTTATGTATCTCAAGATATGAGCTCATGTAGTCGAGGTACCAAGCAAATTTATCAACACACTGTAAAAATATTTCCAAATGTTATTTCAATTTATAAGAACATTATGACAAATTTCATCCCTTGAAACCTTTTCAATAATATTCCTCATCGAAGTACCTTTCCAACTGGGTATAGTTTGCAGAAAATGGAGGTCAGGAGCTCAAGATACAAGGTCGGGAAGTCAAAGACTCAACTTTCGTCCATTAATTTCATGGGTCATTCTTAGCCCTTGATTTAAATTTGTCCTTATCCATTAAAAAATTGACTTGTTCTCAAAATATATATCCCACATGCATTGTGGTAGTTTAAACATTGATGTTTATAATGCAAAGTCCATGCTTAATGTTCATGTGAAGTAAAGAATCTTATGTAAGTCATGCATTATCTTAGCTCTTAGTACCTTAGAAAAATACATCTCTCAATAATATTTTGGTCGCCAAGCCATTTCCTAGTCATCACCCAGTCAATGTGTAGATGTATGAAACATCACTTCCAATAGCCATCTAGTCACGTGCCACTTGGATATATGTCTAGAAAACTTGGGACAAGAGAAACAATTTTAAAATAATATGAAGAATTCATGGGGTTGAAATATGTAAAATGAATAAGGAAAAAGAAAAGAAAATAAAATGAGAATATGAATGTTAATGTGGAAATGAAGAAGAATGGAACAAGGGATATATAGAGTAGAGTGTAAAAAATAAAGAAAAATGGTTAATTATGGAGAGGAAAGTAAGGAAGAGAGAAGAGAGAAGAGAGAAAAATGGTTAAGTATGAGAAGAGAAGTGAAAGGAATATGAGACTAAGTATGAGAGAAATGACTAAGGGAACCTGAGAATAATGAGAAAAATGGTTAAGTATAAAGAGTAGAGTAATAATAGTAGTGAGGAAGGAGAGTAGAGTAGAGTGGAAGAGGGAAAAATGACTAAGTATTGAATGAGAGTGGAAGAGGGAAAAATGACTAAGTATGGAAATAAGAGAAAGAGAGAGGAGAGTAAGGAATGGAAGGTTGAAAAATGGCTAAGTATGAGAAGTGAAGGGAACACGAGATTAATGAGAAAATGGAAAAATGACGGGATGAGAGTATGAAGAGAGGTGAAGGGATAAGAGAGGAAAATGGGTAAGTGTTGAGATGGATGGATATGGAAGGTGAGAGAAATGACTAAGTGAGGAGAGTACTTAGTCAAAAATTCAAAAATGGAGAGTAAAGGTGCACCATACTTAGATAAATTCTTCTTTTCAGTTTTCAAAGTTCTCTTTGCAATCTCTCTCTCAAACTTCTGGACAAAATTATGAATATCTTGGGTATACATACTCATATTTTGATTCCACAAAATGCATGATGAAGTTGATACTAAGGGATACACCATGAAATAATGAACATGCACAAATTATTCCTTTTAAATAATTTTGTTATTATTCCAAATAGTGGAAAATCGAGATGAACAAATTTTCAATCAACACAAGCCCATAATTTGGTTGTCTAAAGCACTAAATGGGTTGAAAATTACCTTGTACTTCTTACTAGGGTATTCCTCTAGGAACAATAATGTGAACACTTTAATATTTTCTGACTTCAACTCTTATTCTTTCCTATGTTATCTTCTCTTAGTTGAACTAGGTGTAGTTTTCTTTTAAACTAGTTGTTATTGAGATGCTTGTGCAGAGGGTGCAGGCTATGCAGCTAAAATAGTTGGAGGTGTAGTGGAATTCGATCATATGGTATAGGTTGGACGAGTGACTGAAGGGATGCATTGTTTATGTCTACAATCCTAGTTTGACTATTATGTATACTAATTTTGTTTTTGTTTAGTCGACTATTCTATCATCCCTTGATTCGTTTTTTTTTTAGAGTGCTATTGTTGAGCCGGTTTTTCTGTCGTACCCTACTCCTTTGTTTTCTCTATCAACTATTTATTTTCTTATTGTTGCTCATCTCATTAGTCTATTTTCTCCCTAGTGGGATCGTTCTCAAAGGGTTGGCCATTTAACTATTATGTGGGTTTCTCATCCAATTAGCCGTGTTAAATCGACTATTGCTATTGTGTTGAATTTTGATGTTGGGCCGATTGTTGTTTTTGTGTCTACTACTATTGGGTTGGTTGTTATTGTTGGGTTGACTATTTCTATTGAGTCAACTATTGTTGTTGAGTTGAATATTGTGTTGCAATTGTTTGAGCCAAGGATTCCTAAGCAATAGGATTTGGTCACACTGGTGATGATGCTTGAGTTAAATCAGTTGGAGTTGTACTAGGTCATGGTATTTTAATTTTTATTATACTTTTCCCTTGTTTTTTTCTCTTTTGATGCTTTTTCCACAACCTCAAAATCCTTGTCTTGTTGTTCAACTTGTTTTTTTTTCTCCTTTCTATTCTGCATCTATCTTTCATTTGTGAATTTGTTCTTTAGGGATTCAATATTTAGTTCCTTGGTTTTCTCTTGATATTCTGTGTATTTAATTCCAACACTTGATTCAATGGATTTCTTTCTGTCATGCGTGCATTTTCTTATCGACTTTTCGGAATCAGTTGTTTTGATGAGAATTTGTTGGGATACTTTTTCCAACTTCTTTTTTAGAAAGGGTTTCTCGAAGTAATTTTCATCCATACCTTCTAGAATAGATTGTAAGTCAACTTCATTGTCTTCCTTAGTTGTGTTAACCTATTCTTCTATTTGACCCAACTATTTTCTTTCATTCGTCCTCTTTTTATAAGACTTTGATGTACTTCCCCTCTCGAAAATAAATGGGATTGTGTATAATGAAACCTATTCTTCTTCATCAATTTTCCCATTTTGCAGTGGCATGATGATATCAATGGTCACTTATGCAACAATTGGTGGAACAAGAGTGACAGTGTTTGTTTGTCTTTGGATATCCTGGAAGATCTTTTGGACAGTTGGCCAATATGGAATCTCTTTTGGCATGATTCTCTATATGTCCATGTGCATACCACACTTTGGTGAAGTTGAACTCTAATGGAACTTGTACCATTGGTGGTATCCCTTTTCTTACATTTTGTGGCACTCACATTTGAAGACTAACATTCTTAAGTGTCTTCACCCATTATTGGAACATGTATCGGGGTGAATGTTATTAAGTCTATCCCTTCCATTATGCAACAAAAAATTGGAATTTGTACATAGTCGAGCTCAATGTGCTAGTGATTACAGTCTCTCCAACTGGGAAGATTTGGCTCATTTTTATCTAGATTAGTAGGGAGGGATACTTGATGGCCTTGCTGGATTCTTGATATTCTTGGTGATTTACATTGAGGATGTCAAATAGGTATTATACCCAATTAACTGTTTTCCCTACTTGACTATATGTTTGATAGCCTTAAGAATATTCAATTTCAAATTGGATCACAAAAAAAAAACCTATCATTAGTGCCTAGAATAGAGTCAGAATTTAGTGTATTTGAGTGCATGAATTGGGTTGATTGGATGGCACAAAACCTGGCACAAAATGACTTGTTTAGTTGGGCATCAGGTTTAGTGTCAGGTTTAGTTCATGGTTTAGTGCCTGGTTTAGATCTTGGTTTAGCGCCTAGTTTAGTGCCTAAATTAGCGCTTAGATTAGCTACCAAAATAACACCTAAAATAGCGTCATAATTGGCATTTTTTCTCCAAATCATGCTTCCTATTTTTCTTCTGGTGTAGCGTCAAAAATAGATTCTAGTTTGGTTTCCAAATTTACACCAACATGTCCTTCCATTATTGTGTCTTTTTTTGCTTCTATAATTGCTTCCAATTTTACTTCTTTGTTTGCTACCTGAATTGATTCATTTTTTTCTTTGTAGGTAGCACCAAGGTTTGCTTCCAATATTGCTTCTGGTTTGGCTTCCATTGTTGCTTCTGGTTTGGATTCCATTGTTGCTTCCATTTTTTCTACCAAAAATGCTTCTTTTTTTGTTTCCAAAGTGCCACCAAATTTTGTTCCTTAATTAGCACCGGATTTTTCTTCCAGAATTGCTTCCTTGTTAGCTCCATGGGTTTCTTCCTTTTAGTTCCAATGTTTGCTTCATTTTTAGCGCCTGGTTTTTTTTTTTTTTAGGTCCAAGGTTTGCTTCCTTTTAGTGTTGGGATTTGCTTCTTAATTAGCATCTAGTTTTGATTTTTGTCAAGAAACCAATTTAGATTCCTACTTAGATCCATAAATAGGTCCAATTATGGCTTCAAAATTAATGTCAAGTTTTACTTCCATTTTAGAGCCACGTTTTTCTTCCATTTTAAAAAATCATGTTGTGTCCTTTATAGATTCCATTTATTAATTTAAATTTTTTTATTTCAATTCAATTAGTTAAATATATCATTCCTTTTAAAAAACTTATATTATTATAGAGTAACTCATATTTCATTTGAAGTATTTTATATGATAGGTTTTATAAAGGATTTTTAGGGAAATGGATATCCATACAAACTAACAACATCATTATACTTATTAAATCTGCATCTAAATAAAATCTACAACATACAATATACTTATAAAATAATAAGATAACGGTTATAACATGATCATCATCTATAATTAAAACTAGTCAAATATACCAATATTAGATAAGTATCATGTCAAACAACTTATATCTTTAATACTGATAATATCATTATCATATATAACTACAACAAGTGAAAGTCAAATATGTCAGTTGATCAATAACATGTCAGAATGATAGATGGCCAACAATCAACATAAGTCAAAATGATATATGTCCAAATGATATAAGTCAAAATGATAAATGATGTAACTTGAAATGATACATGTCAAAATGATACAAGTCAATATGATACATTTGCAAATGATATAAGTCAAAACGATACATGTCGAAATGATACAACTCAATAATATGGTATTGCAGGTGAAAATGATACATATGATATTAAACATGAAAATATGCATCATAACGATATATCAACACTGATCCATGATGGAGTCTATATGATCAATGTCATTGGCTACTACCATCAACTAGGTCATCTTCATCATCATTATCTTGATCATCATCAGTGTGGTCATCATTTTCGTCATTCTTAGTGTCTTCTACATATGCCTCGTCATCCTCATCTTCCATGTCCATATAATACCCATTATAATCTATATCTATCTCATGAGGATCAACTGGATCTTCTGGAAGACTCGTGTTATGCAAAAAATAATATTTAAAATGAAAAACAATATTATTTATTTCACGCAATATTTATTTATTTTTATTATATTTGTAATATTACAACATATTTAACAAAACCATAATCAAATTACATTATATCAAAGTGCACATAGAATAATAAAATCTCAAATAAGTTATAGTTAAGATGTCATTCCAATGATGTAAAACATGGAACAATTCCAATAAATGTTAGTAAATGTCATTAAAAAAATTGTTATACATTTTAACTATCAACTATAAATTCTATTACATAACCATAAGTGCCAACCCTCTCCATTTTGTGCTATATATGATTATTTTTCCTATAAAATACTTTGAGAGTTAATTGGTCTATATATCTTATTCTCTTATATTTCACAAATGAATATTTTTCTAGGACATTTTGCGACTGTAATTTGCTTCAAAGGTCCTTTGAGAATTAACTAGTTTATAGGTAATTATGAAGATGATCTCGATACTTATTCAACTATACCAATACTTATTCAACTAGACTACATCCAAATGTCAATCCTTCCAAACAAAAATATCAATACATCAAGCCCTCAAGGGTTGAAAATTATTACAAAAATGTAATAGAAGTTGTCAAGGTGTATTGCCTTGCCTTGCCTTTCCATGCCTTTCCATTCCATGTCTTTCCTTGCCTTTCCACACCATTCCTTTCCTTTTCATTCATTTCCATGTCATGCCATGTATTTCCTTTCCTTTCCATGCCATGTCATGCCTTTCCTTTCCATGCCATGCCATGCCTTTACTTTCCATGACATGCCATTTCGTGTCTTGTTATCTCATGGTCTTCCTTTCCATGCCATGCCTCTCCATACCATGCCTTGCAATGCCATGCTTTGCATTCACTTGCAATGCCTTGTATTTATATACCATGCTTTTTCATATCATGCCTTACTTTTCCATGCCATGCCATGTCATGCCTTTCCTTTGCATGCCTTGCCATGCCATAGCTTGCAGTGCCTTGCCTTGTCATGCCAAGCATTTCCTTGTCTTTCCATCCCATGCCATGCCTTTCCTTTCGATGTATTTCCTTTCCATGCCATGCCATGCCATGCTTTTCCTTTCTACCGTATGGTATGCCTTTCCATGCCATGCCATGCCATGCTTTTCCTTTCTACCGTATGGTATGCCTTTCCATGTCGTGCCTCTCCATACCATTCCTTACAATGTCGTGCCTTGTATTCACTTTCCATGCCTTGTCTTTCCATGCCTTGTCTTTCCATACCATGCCTTTCCATATCATTCATTGCCTTTCCATGCCATTCCATGTCATTCCTTGCCATGCCATTCCTTGCATTTCCTTTCATTTCCATACCATGCATTTCCTTGCCTTGCCATGCCATGCCTTGCCTTTCCATTCCATGCCATGCCTTACTATGGTATGGTATGCATTTCCATGCCATGTCTTTCCATACCATCCATTTCAATTCCATGCCTTTCATTCACATTCCATGCCTTGCCTTTCCATACCATGCCTTTCCATACCATGCCTTGACATGCCATGCATTTCCATGACTTTCCTTTCCATGCCATACCATGAATTTCCATACCATGCCATACCATGCCTTTCCATACCATGTCATTCCATGCCATGCCTTTCTTTGGTATGGTATGTCTTTCCATGCCATGAATTTCCATACCATGCTTTGCATTCACTTGTCTTGCATTGTCTTTTCATACCATGTCTTGCCATGACTTTCCTTTCCATGCCATACCATGCCTTTCCATACCATTTCTTTCCATTCCATGCCATGCCATGACATGAATTTCCATACCATTCCTTGCCATGCCATACCTTTCCATACCATGCATTTCCTTTCCATCCCATGCCTTTCCATGCCATGCCTTTCCATACCATGCCTTGTCATGCCTTGCCTTTCCCTACCCTACCATGGCATGCCTTACCTTGCATTTTCTTTCCATGCCATGCCTTTCCTTTGCATTCCTTGCCATGCCAAGCGTTACATTTCATTTCCCTTCCATGCCATGCCATGGTATGGTATGCCTTGTCTTTCCTTGGTATGGTCTGGTATGGTATGCCTTGCCTTGGTATGGTATGGTATGCATTTCCTTTCCATGTCATTTCATGTTATTCCATGCTATGGTATGATATTTCTTTCCATGCCATGCCTTTCCATACCATGCCTTTGCATTCACTTGCAATGCCTTGTTTTTCCATACCATGCCTTGCCATGAATTTCCTTGCCATGCCATATCATGCATTTCCATGCCATATCGTGCCTTGAGAGTGGATGGAAAATGTGGTCACCTAGTCCATACCTAAAAAAACTTGTAGCATCTCACTGAACTCAAAAATGTTGCTCTGTTAGGTTTTTATCCCCCGAGGAGGTATTGGCCAAGAGTCCCCGAAATGGTTTGGGATATGACTTGCAACTGGGAATATAATGAAAAATGAGACTTGGATTGAGGAACTGTAATCTCCATTGGATTCTTGTCATAGTATTTCATCTACAACACCCCTCAATTTCGTGTCCCATGCCTCAAAGGTTGCTTTATTCATTGATTTCAAGAAGTAGGGTTTATCCCAGTAAAAATAATCCAACATTTGGATCAAGGGGTCCAATTTATGAAACCTTCCCTCGAGAGTGAATGGACAATGTGATCACCTGGTCCATGTTTAAAAAATAATTTAGCAACTCACGGAACTCAAAACTTTTTCTCCGTTAGGTTTTTATCCCCTAATGAGTTATTGGCCAAGAGTCGCCGGAATGGTTTGGGATGCGACTTGCAACTGGGCATATAAGTAAAATTGAGACTCGGATTGAGGAAAATTTCCATGCCATGAATTTCCTTACCATTCCATACCATGGATGGAAAATTATTTGCCTTGCCTTGCCTTTCCATGGATGGACAATGTGGTCACCTAGTCCATGCCGAAACAAGATTGTAGCATCTCACAGAACTCAAAAATGTTTCTCTGTTAGGTTTTTATCCCCCAAGGAGGTATTGATCCAAATCTCAGGGGATGAGATATGGATGGCTTGAATACCAAGAGAGGATTAACTTAAACATGCCAATACTGCATGAAAAGAAGCATTGACAAAAACATGTAAATGAAATACTCGGGAGGTGAGGCTCAAAGAGGAGCCTCACCTCTAAAACTAATTACTATTAAATCACTCAGAGCTAATTAATCTCACAATGAACAATATAAAATATGAGAGAAGAAAAAATGAGTAACTTGATATTATGAGAAGGCTTGTTAGGCCTTTATATAGCATTACAAAATGGTCCATTTGATAAATTCAAAAAGAGCTCATTAAATGGGTCTCTATTATTAGTATAATAGATCTAATTACACAACTAACTAAGTAGTGGAAAATAAAATTCGACACAATAATGGAAAGAGATCATTAAATAAGTCTCTATTATTATAATAATATATCTAACTACCCAACTAACTAAGTAGTGGAAAATAAAACCCAATACAATAATGGAGAGGTGAGACTTTCTTTGACCAATTTGGGGAACCTGTTAGCCTAATTAATTAATGAGGAGGTGGGCATCTCCTTGATCCACATGGAAAATCTATTAGCTTTATAGATTTATGACTTTTTCATCCTAATTTATACCATATACCCCCTAAAATTCATATCATTCCCCCCCTCTTAGAAAATGATGGTCCCCATCATTTCACCCATGCTAAAAAGAGAAACCTCATTATTGTACCATTATGATTACAATGTGAAAATACCCAATGAAGAGAAAGGTTTTGTGTGGTTGAACCATAACTGTGGGCTTGTGGTTGACCCATAACCTAGTTGATAATGGCATTGTAATTGGGTAGAAAAATAAATAAATTTTAATAAAATCCCAAAAATTAAAAAATAATATGGAAAAACTGTGGCTTTGGGGGCTGTGAACATCCTTATGCAAATATGTTCATAACTTTTGTTACAGGGGATTAAATCCAATTATGTCGAAGACCCATTTGAGATAATGAATATATATTTCCATCGATTTATGGAACTTGTTCTGAGGTGGCCCATGGAGTGAGAAAAACCAGACCAAATTTGAAGGGCCTGTGGCCATGCTGGTTACAGATATGTGTTGCTTCAAACAAAGATATCTCATAAACCAGACAACAAAATGAAATTTTGTGAAATACCCATTTGAGATATTAAAGATATATATTGATCCATATGTGGAAATCATTTTGTAGTTTTCTAATAATGGATAAAAAACCATTTTAATATGGTGGTACGCAGGGTCTCCTTGGTTAAAATACATGCGAATATTCAATCGATGATATCTCTCAAACCAGGAAGCTAAATGAGATTCCGTGAAATACCCATTTGAGACATTGAAGATATATTTCCAGCCATATGTGGAAATATTTTTTTAGTTTCATAAGAAGGGAGTAAAAGACCTTTTAATATGGTGGTATGTGCGGCCTCCTTGGATCAAATACAAGCTGAGATTCAATCGATGATATCTCTCAAACCAAGAATCCAAATGAGATTCTATGAAATACCCATTTGAGATATTGAAGATATATTTACAATGAGTTATGGTGGAGCCTCTTGAATTCTATGTATAGTGTTGACGATTAAAATCACAATGAAGTTTTTCCCACAAAGTGCTGCTTAAGCCTATTATAGCAACTAAATACTACTAGTAGGTGGGACCCCCTTGTAGATTGGAGATCAGGTCTGGTGTTTATTTGATGTTGTGCGAATGTTCGAAACTGCTTACATGGTCACATAATATTGGTTTATTGGCGATTGAGAAAGCATGCTCTGCGTTTTCTGCTGCTCTAGGCTCAAGTTTTATTTTACAACAGCCTATGTTATCCTTGTTACTACTGCTATATGTTATTGGATCTATTACTAGGAGAACTACAAAATAAAAATGTTAGCGATGAAATACACAAGAAATTGAAAAAATAAAAAAGCAAAAAGAAATATAAAAGAAAAGGGAAGAAACTAAAACCATGCTATACTATACTACATGCATCGATTTTTAGTGAGTTGTTGTTATCCTAGCTATTAAGTTAATAGCTATGTGATTTTGTTTGAGTTATATAGTTGATATTCATGGTGATTATATTATGGCATAAGTTGATGTGGATCACACTATTGGTGATGAATCGATACATGGTTTATTGGATTATATAGTTGATATGTAATATGGTCAAGCTGGAAATGGAAGGTATAATGTGGGTGGCGTGTTTGATAAGTAATATATGCCATTTCCAATGCATGGTTTAAATGAATGGTTGATGAATTAACAGTTGTCTTGTACTAATGAATTAATTGACTGTGGGTGGAGGCGATGTGCATTTACTGCACATCACCCTTACTCCTTCCATTGGACACCACCCTAGTCGGGCTACTGTTCAACCATGTTGCTGTGGTTATGCTCTGATTTATTAACAGAGAAGAACCGCTCGGCCAATTCACGTTTTAAGATGTTGGATTACATGTATGTATTTTTTTGGCCTTTCATGAGTCTTCTCTGGTCATGAAATGGATATTGGCTCAGGTGTATTGGTGTGTTCTTTCTTTAAGTATTGCAACTATGTAAAATTGTGATTTTGAAGTTGATGGTTTTCTCTGCAATAATGTTGAATTCATAGTGTTATTGGTCATCGTGGGTGTTAGAAACCATAAGGGCTCTCCATTATCCTTGCTGGTTTAGTTGGAGGGTCTTTGTTTGGTCTTGGGTGGCTGGTTGTCTTTAGGAACCCGTATCACCTTACTCAATCTTTGGCTTTTATGGGGTTTTAAAGAACTTTGTGTCACTGCGTTCTATTCACTTGGGCATTGAGTTGTGGTCGCATAGTGGGTTATTTTGTTCTTTCTCAGCCCTGTCTTCACCTCAGCGTTGTGGTTGTTTGATTGGAGAGCCATGAGGGTTATACCCTATGTGTGTTAAGTATCATTACCAGGCCAAATTAGAGCCTCACCCCTCTGTTATAGCCTCTCCTATCACACGTTTTTGTCACCCTGTCCACATAATAAGTTGTGGTGTTCTCTGTGTATACATTGTTGGTCTTAGAGGTTTTCACCATAGAGAAGAGTCGGCCCTGGTCTCCCCGTGTTGGCCACAGAGAAAACTCTTAACTATACAGGTCTAAGGGTTGATAGAGAAGACCGGCGTGGCATGTTGGGTTTATTATTGGTTATTGTTGGATGGTTGTGTATTGTCGACAAAATTGAGTACAGGTTCGCCCAGTTGGTCATGTGACAATCGTGTTGGTTTTGGCATCTAGACACTCCCTGTGTTATTACAATGGATAAACCCTGCATTGTTAATTTGACAGTTCAAAATACATAGTCTCTCTCCTTGTGTTTGATAACCTGTTATTGTTTTAATCAAGAAAGTCAAAACCTCGCTTCATGTCGATGAATGGGCATGTGTGGTTGCCACAATATGATAGATCAGTTATTGATTGTTATGAAAGTCCAAGTATAGGCTGAACATTGAATTAGTTTATTGAAGATTGCGGTTGATACACAGTCACTATATTTTTCATTGAATATTATTGGGATGTTAAACTCGACATTGGTTACAATTGTTTAAAGATGTATGCGCATAATGCATTTGTTTGTGTCATGTTCCTATAGAACAGATAAATGGTCACTGTAACTATGAGTTTTTGGGGGGGCCAAATGGTTATGGAACCCAAGATGGCTATGGAAATTCCATCCACTGTTTGCGTTATGGTTATTTGATTGCGTCATCAAGGATGAGCCTGAGTTTTGCACAACATGTTTTTGATTGCAGTTGGATTAATTTGAGCAATACTATATTAAATTGATAGCTTGACATGATTGGTTGAGTAAATGATACTGTGACTGTGTGTTTAAAATTGTCAAATGGGAATGTTTCATTGTGGTCTTTGAGGTATGGCTACCCACTGTGTATGATATGGATAATTTTGGGTTGCGCACTCAGAGATAGTCATAGATTTTTAAGCACAACTTTGTTTCAATTCAATTATTTATATTATGAAGTTGGGCATGTTGTTTCTACCTCGTTGTGTTGGATGAATAGCCTAGCATTTTTACTATTTAGAGTCACGTTGAATTGGACTTGTACAGTCACAGAATTACACTTGTGTGTTTGAATTATTTTGTGCATAGCATGTGTTGGAATGGTGGTTGTTGTTTGTCTATTTAAATGTTGAGTCAAGGTTTTTGCAATTTAAATATGGATTTTTGGGTTGGCTTTCCACTATGTATGTTTAGCGAATATCGTGCTTTTTAAATGACAGGCCCGATTGTTGTAATGGTATAACTTCATTGCAAATTTGAAACACAATTTTTGAGTGTATTTGATGATTGAAGTAATGTGTGGTCAGTGGTTGATTTTGATGATTAACAAAACATAATTGGTTACTATTATACATTTCATAATTGTTATAAATAAAAGGAACCAAACTCCCATATATATTGTTGTGGAATGCATACTTTCTTGTTGACGTCACCGTGTTATATATTTGACTATGAATAGTGAACTAGTTAATACACAATAATTGTTATTGGATCACAATGATCATTTGGTTGGTGTATCTCCTTTTGACAGAATGATTATATGGATTACTTGGTTAATTTTATGAAAAGTACCTGCTCTCATTCCCCCACCATTATTTCACTTTTCTCTAATTACAACCCCATCGCCTTCCCACATTCATTTTTCACTCCCTATTCTAAAATTGATTACAGTCAAGAAAAATTATGTGTTGAAGCAGTTGAAAGAAGCAATGTTTTGGTTGAACTACAATGATGTTTTCTTTGGTTTGAATTTGATTGTTGTTGTCTTTTAGCAGTAATCATTCCCCCCCCCTTCCCTCCCTCATCATATCATGTTTCGCTCAATACAAACCCCTCACATATCCTAGGACCCTTTATTCACCCCCTACTCATTGATAAACAATAAAACAATTTGTATGGATTGGATCGCATGAGTCTGATACATTGTTGAGCCAAATCTATTTCATATTTTTAAGAGTTGTCATGTATGGTTATTTAAAATACTATTTGATAATCAATCATGTATATAGGGATGAGCTATTCAAATAAAGGGCTGAAAACAAAGGCCTACTATGCATGTATCAAAGAGAAGGTCGTTATTGCCCCTTCTGCATCTTCAGATAATCCTTGTAAATTTGTGTCCTCTCACTTGAATGGGAAGAATAATTTCTCTCATATGATCAACAAGATGAGTCTTAAAGATTCCACACAGCCTAAGGCAAGTTCAGAAGGACTAAAAGATGATAGAATCAACAAGGGAAAGATTTCCTCACAAACCGGGAAATATGGATTTTGAGCTTTATTTTATCTATTATTGATGGCGACTGACTTCATAAGTTTTTGGACAACACGTTTTATTTCGGGATATACGAGTAATATTTTTTGAAAAAAAATTCAAATATCATGAGCTAAATTATCAAATCTTGATATGATGATAGGAGTCACAAGGAGATGTGTTTTTCTTAACTAACTAGTTATGTTCTGATTGTTAAGAGCTAAAGGGAGTCACAAGGGGTCCCGCCTACTAGTTATTATTTATTATAACTCTTATTATGATTATTACCTTTCCCCCTAACTAAAAGTTGGTTAAGTCTTTTAATTAACTTAACTAATGAGTTGGTTCAACTACTTTAACCAACTCTAATTTATTTAAAGGAAAAAGGAAAGGGAGGAACAAAAGGAGGATAGAAGCAGAAGCATACTAAGGTTTTCTCTTTGAGTTTGTGTTGAGATAGTTCAGTTTTCATTCATTCATTTATTCATCACAAGCCTAATTCTCTTTTATGATAGCATGGCATTATTGTAGGCAGTAATATTCAGGGTTGAATTACATCATCAAACACTTGTTTTTCAGAGGTGTTGATCTATGTTTGATATTCTGTGTAGACTTGTTTATTTGTGAATTAGTTTTCATGACTGACAAAGGCTATTGTGCAGAGTTGAGTGGGCAACAATCTATGGCAAGTTGATCCAGTTTTTAGAGTTCAATTTTGGTTTTCTGTCAGAGGTCCTTTTGTATGTTCCATCGGGGATGTCTAAGTTTGACTTTTGTCCAAAATTTCTGTATGAGATTTTGTAAAGAAAATGACTCTTTGGTGTATTGGAATTAAATAAAGGATTGATTTATGTGTCATCTATGTTGATTATCATGTTGGTGTTTTTACTCTTGTCTTTACGTTTATTTCAGTAACTGTTATGTTCATAAAATTGCATAAAAAATAAATTTTCAACAAGCTTTATATTGATAAAAGACTAGCCTAAGCACTGGTAATTAATACTTGTGAGTTAGGGTTAGATTCCTGTCTATTTTTCTTTAGCTAAGCAAAATCTGAAAATGATTGAGTAAGATCATTTCATATCTTTTCCTCAACATTTATTTGGCGACTATATTGGGGAGATCTTCGATATCTCTCTGGTTAATGTTTATACTCGATTTTCATCGATACATATTTCTTTTCCTGATATTGATTCTTTGACTGTTTTATTCTTAATGACTGTTCCTATTGAAAGGCAACCCAATATTGAGCCCGGTCTTCAAGATCAGACCAACATTGCTTTGAACTTGTTTAACACAATCTTAGACACTGCCAACACCCATGCTAAGCTTAAACATTCTTGGGAAGCAATTGAATGAGATATTAGTGCTCAAGAACAATTGGAAGCTAGAAGTATACAACCTATAAATTAGTAGTGACCTTATGTTTCTTCAAGTTTTGGTTTTTATTTCATGTCCTTAGATTCTCACACTTCTAGAAGAAGAAGAGGTTTGTCACGTGAAATCAATCCTATTGCTAAAATAGGAAGAATAAACGTTGTGTTATCTTCCCATCAAAGTGCTCTAAGGAGAACTTTATTTGATTCATCCATTTTGTCTTTCTTTCCCTCATATATCATCCATAGGATGGCATCTAGTGGTGGCTCTGGTGGCACTGAAAGTGCTCCATATTCTCAATCTTTATCAACATCACTGATTGGTATATTATATAGCCACCATATCCCTATACAATCTACCACAAACCCTACCAAAGTCATTAAAAAGTATGGGCTTTTTCAATTCGAAGAAGATGCCACAACCACGCCATGGCATATGTCCTATCCTCTTAACCTAGCACTTGCTACTCATCCAGTTCCAAAATTTAAAGAGCACCTTCCTAGGTTTTCAGGAAATAACACTGTCAGTACAAATGAACACCTGGTGGCATTTTCTAATTATTTTCATAAAATAGGGGCTAATGACAATGATACTTGCATGCGTCTATTCGTAAATTCCTTGGAAGGAAAGGTTGCGGCTGAATTCTTTGATCTTCTTCCTAAGATCCTATCTACTTGGGAGGAGTTAATATATTGGTTCTGATCCACTTATGGGAAATCTAAAAGCCCGACCGAGAAGTTAAGGGAATACAATAACATCACCTATAAGGATGGTGAAACCATCATGTCTTTCAACTTACGTTTCACCACTTTATACAATCAAATCCCCGAGCTCATCCTCTCTCAGAACCAAGCCACTTTCATGCATTACTACAATGAATTTCCTTCCCCCTACCATCATAGGCTCGAGAAAAAATCCATTGATAATATCGGTTCTGCTCTGCATGCTTGTTCAGAGTATGGAGGACAACTTGAAAGAACTATTCTTCCCTAGGGAGAATCAATTAGACAAACAGATATGGCTGCCCTCTTACAGCTAGTACAAGATATGAATAATCGTATGATAGCATTCAAGAGAAAGGGAACTATCTCCCCTCTCACCCCTGGAGCTTCAACATCTTCTGCACCTCGTTTTAGAACTTCAATTGAAAATATTTTTCATCCTAAAGCTATCTTGCCTCGAAGTTGGTGTAACTTTTGCGAGGAACACCACAAAGAAACCACATGTGAGGTAAAAAAGAGTGCCAGAGATAATATATTTGGTAAAAGACCAGAAGATACCATCGTTGTCCTAGATTTTGCAGAGCCAGAGAATGTCATGGTCATCAATACTAGGAACAAAGCATATGCTCGCAAGGGAAAATTTGATCCTCCCCGCAGTTCTTATGGCCTGAGCTCATCCTCAACCACTGCTACTCTCCAGTTTCCTAAGGTTATTGAGAGTCAAGGAATCACTCCTCCTCTCCCCTCTTCCAATTAAATTATCTTGAATCAGTTGGCCAATATCAAAGAAGATGCAACCCTTCTAGACATAGTTGTCATCCCTGAACAACAGATGCATCTGAAACAATTCATGGAAGGAAAATGTTATGTTGTAGCCAATATTTACAAAGAGGTAAATGAAGAGGATTCTTCTGTAAATAAAGTAGGTGTACATAAATTTAAATACCCTGTAAAAAAATCCCCCTTTTTATATTTCTGTAAAGATTATGGATAAAATTTCCCATTGTTGCCTCATTGATGGTGGTTCGGGCCCAAGTGCGATGTCGAAGATTATTATGGAAGAGATAGGCTTGTCTTGTACAAATGAAAATGACATAATCATGCTCTCCTATAATAGTATACAACAAACAACCATAGGTGAGATTAAGGACGTAACCTTGGTTTTATGCGCTCATCCTAAGATAAGGACAACCCTCAACATTCAAGTAATTGATATGCCTGTAAGAAATTACTCAATTATCTTGTAAAGAGATTGGAAAGCCTTAACATATGGATACCTCTCACTCGACGGGACACATTTATCCATTCCTCAGAATGGTAAGAACATTATAGTCCTTAGAGAGGGAAGAATTTCACCCTACATAGAGAGTTTTCCACAATCTAGCATAAACTATATCGAAGAGGACCTAGGAGTGTATTCCATCTTTGCTAAAGAGGATAATATTCCTTTGGAAGGAATAGATTTAGATGATGATATGTGACATATGCACTTTGATGGTTCATGCTCTAATGAAGGTAATGAGGCTGACATTATATTGGTTTCCCCTGCAGGAAGAATTCATAATCTGTCTTACAGGTTAGAGTTTGCTTGTATAAACAATGCCACTGAATTCAAATCTTTATTATTAGGCATTGAAAATGCCCTTAATCTTGGTTGTGGTCACCTTTCAATTTTTGAATATTCTAAGCTTGTTGTGAAATCGATACAAAAATTGTGCTCTCCTAGAAATGAGTTGATGGAATGATACTCCCAAACTATTTGGGCGCTTATATCAAACCTTTTATCCTTCAACATCACTCATGTTAAGAGGGAGTTGAATTCAATGGCTGGTTGGTTAGCTATCTTTCAAGCTTATCCTAATCATCAACTTTTCCTCACATTCCTGACTGTTCTTTTCAATCTCTATATCGTCCATATATCTCTAACAATGTAGCATCTTGGTAGGCCCTCCCTAACAATGAGATAATTTGTGATTTCATTCAAGATGAACCTTTTAAGACTGAGGAGAATATATCCATATAAAACAATAAAATTCTGGAGGACTTTACTCCTCTTGAGAGTTCGTTTTCATCAAGTGATGTAGGAAATAAAAAAGAACAGAAAGAAGAGGAGTTATGAAAGAAGGTGGTTGAAACCATCTCCATGAACATTAGGACACCTAAATATTCAACGGATGTTAAAATAGATTTCCAATGTTTTGATAAAGAAGAGATGAGGTCTGTCGAGCTACTCGGTGGTTTTCAAAATGTTTTTTCTTGGTCTTATGAGGATCTTCATAGTTTTGATCCTGGTATTATTCAACATACTATGAAATTAGCTAGGCAAGAACAAGGACTTGTTAACTCTGCAATGAAAACAACCTATCAAGGGGAGTTGGGAAATTTCTTAAGGTCTAGGATTATTTTTTTTGTCCACCCTGAATGGGTTCCAAATTGTGTAC
>ML785260.1:323992-345437 GCA_009831015.1 Picea engelmannii
TGGTGATTATGTTATGGCATAAGTTGATGTGGATCACTCTATTGGTGATGATTCGATACATGGTTTATTGGATTATATAGTTGATATGTAATATGGTCAAGTTGGAAATGGAAGGTATGATGTGGGTGGTGTGTTTGACAAGTAATAGATGTCATTTCCAATGCATGGTTTAAATGAATGGTTGATGAATTAATGGTTGGCTTGTTCTAATGAGTTAATTGACACCGGGTGGAGGCAACGTGCATTTACTGCATGCCACCTTTACTCCTTCCGTTGGTTGCCACCCTAGTCGGGCTATTGTTCAACCTTGTTGTTGTGGTTATGCTTTGATTTCTTAGCAGAGAGGAACCGCTTGACCAAATTGAATTTTAAGGTGTTGGATTACAGGGATGTCTTTTTTTGGATTTTCACGAGTCTTCTCTGGTTATGAAACAGATATTGGCTCAGGTGTATTGGTTTGTGCTTTCTTTAAGTATTGCAACTATGTAAAATTATCATTTTTAAATGGAGCGTTGATGGTTTTATCTGCAATAATGTTGAAGTCATAGTGTTATTGGTCATCCTGGGTGTTATTAGCCATAAGGGCTCTCTGTTATCCTTGCTGGTTTAGTTGGAGGGTCTTTGTTTGGTCTTGGGTGGCTAGCTGTCTTCACGCATTCGTATCACCTTACTCGGTCTTTGGATTTTATGGGGTTTTAATGGTTGGAAGCACTCTCTGTCACTCTATTATGTTCACTTGGGCATTGGGTTATGGTTGCTATTAATGGTCTCATAGTGGTTTATTTTATTCTTTCTCAGCCCTATCTTCACCTCAGTGTTGTGGTGATGTCGACGCCCTCAACCCGCGGGTCGGAAGGTCCACGTCAACACATGATCTTTCCTTTACCATGGCCCGAAGAACTCTAACAGCTCTTCTAATTCCCTATCAGGAAATTTGCACCCACAACAAGCTCTTCATGGGATCCCCTCTTTACAATGTGGGAGATCGGATTTCACAACTTCGCGAATCCAGTGGTCGAGCGTTGGTCTCTCGAATCCCCAAAACTTGAAACAGTCAACACTGAACTTTCCTTTTCCCTTTCGGGACTTTCCCTATTGCAATTTCGACGATCGAGATGTCGAGAAACTTGTCTCTTCAACTCCCGAATCCTGATTTTCTGAAACTCTGATACATGTGCGAGTTTGACTTTTCAATGCCCCATCACCTCGTCGGGATTTTGGACTTCGCGGTATCGCGAATCCTGATGTAATGAGTTCAGGATTTCACCCCATGAAACTCTGAAATGGTGTGCCACCTATCTGATCTTCTGACTCCTCCATGGCCCACACAAATCCTCTTAGCTATCGAGATTTCATGTTTCGTGATATTGCAATTCCTGTTGCAATGTTTACAAGACTTCCACCCACAAAACCCTGATATGGCCAACCACGTGTAAATCCAACGACCCCTGTGGCTTGGATCTATGGTCCTACCTCTCCTGAACTTTGAACCTTTAGGGAATACTTCACCGTATCTCCCTTGCTTCTCTGTGAGATCTGACAGCTCATGGAAATTCACGAATCCTCCTCAGAGAACTCCGACTGTCCGTTCTTTCTCCTGATGATTTCTGCAAAACTAACCAAAGTGTTTCTCTCCACGAAACTCGTCCTCCTGCGGCACAAACTTGCAACACCTACTAAACAATCCATGGCACAAGCTTCCTGTGCTTCTCTTTGGCGATTTCTTGAAGGTCCTATACCTCCTAAGCTTCCTTATGACTCTGAGTCTTAGAGAAGACTCTTGCATGCACTCCTTGCAACAACCTTCAAACACTTCCAAGTGCTGAATATTTTTGACCCTACGTACACCTATAGAAGCAGTCTCTTAATGCTTCACTTAGGTCCACAACCCTGAGACTTCACTCGGCCTGCGCACTCCTTGCACGGCTCCTGTGCCCAACTGCACTTCTGCGGAATTGAGAAAAAAATCAACCCTATCTGAACCCTTTGTCAATGCACTCCTTGTAGACACTTCAACTGCACTCCCAGGAAATCTTACTTAGATAGAGAAACAATTGAAACTCATTCCTACTTCCCCTTTAGACTTCAAACTCAAAACATGAAATCATATACACAACATATAAAGCAAATGTATAACATGAAGCAAACATTCATGAGCATATCATTCAACATCAATACACAGAGAACAAACACAAAACCATGAATTTGAATCAAACTGTTTCTATTAATCCAAATATCTGTACATGGGTGTTCTTACACATCTCTCTGCTTCTCCTCTATGCTCACTACTTCCTCTGATAATGTTACAATACACAATGAGGGTGTCTATATCCCGTTTCCCTCTTGCGCTCTAAACTGTCTAATCTAGAATTAAATTCTACCTACTTGCATTAAATATTTTAAATGCCTTCTACCTACTAAGGATGAGAGAAAATCGCTCAAGGTATGATCACATTTTACAAGTGTGCCTTCATTAAATTTCCACATTTATGTTCGCGCATCAAATCCAAGAGAAATTCAAAAATTGCACTGGCGCTTGTCCAGCTGTCTTTTGCTTCCACACTGACTCGCTTGATGTTGGCGATGCTCCTGCACCATACTCCCTTGCTTGAAAATTTTCATGTGCTCCTATCCATGAGCTCACGCACGGTCTGTCCATGCTTCTAGATCTCCACTTCGGTCTCCCATGTGGCATCTTCAATTGGATGGTTCTTCCATTTGACCATATATTCAAAGTATTCTTTTCACCTGGTCTTCTTGCTTACTCTTTTATCCAGTATGCACTCCATCTACGGCTTACTTGCAACTGGCATCTGCTTTGTCCACTGGATCACTGGCTATTCATTTCCTGTCCCTGTTTCCTTAGCTCTATATGGGTACAAATTTGAGATATTGAATATCGGATAAATTCTGATCCCATTGGGTAATTCAATCTCATAAGCATTTGCTCGAAATTTCTTCAAGAGATTACATGGCCCAATTTTCTTCATTTTCATCTTATTATATGTTCCCCTCGGGAACCTTTCTTTTCTCAAATGTGCCAGAACCAAGTCACCAACCTCAAACTAAAGTTGTCTTCTATGCTGATCTATTCTGTGCTTATACTCCTGGCTTGAATTCTGCAATCGTTTCCTTACCTGGTTGTGAATTTCTTTCATCGCCTCTACGAAATCTTCTACACTAGCACTCCTAGTTGAAATTTTCTCTGAATCTCTCAGTTCAAAATTTCCTCTTGGCTGCATGCCATAGACAATCTAAAATGGACTTTGCCCCATGCTCCTATTAACTAAGTCATTATAAGCAAACTCTGCCTGTGGTAATATGTTGTCCCAGTGGCTGTGATTTTCTGTCACCGAGCTTCTCATCAAGTCTCCCAGACTTCTGTTTACCACTTATGTTTGTCCATCCATCTGAGGATGATAAGTTGAACTAAATGACAAGTTAGTTCCCAGCTTCTTCCACAAGGTCCTCCAAAAGTGCCCTATGAATTTGGTGTCTCGATCCGAAACTATGCTTCTTGGTAAGCCATGAAGTCGAATGACCTCTTTGAAAAACAGGTTCGCAATGTGAGTTGTGTCATTAGTTTTATGACATGGAATGAAGTGTGCCATTTTGGAAAATCTATCCACCACCACAAAGATTGAATCACAACCTCTTTGTGTTCTTGGAAACCCCAATACAAAATCCATGCCAATTGCATCCCACGGCCTCTCGGGTATGGGCAATGGTTGATAAAACCCCGCATTCTTCTTCCTTCCCTTTGAATGCTGGAAAATTATGCATCTGTCCATGAATCTCTTGACGTCTGCTTGCATTCCTGGCCAAAAATATGACTCATTCAGCTTTGCGAATGTCTTGTCATGACCAAAGTGTCCTGTCAATCCTCCACTATGTTTATCCTTTAGCAAGTTCTCCCTCATGGAGCATTTCAGAATACACAGTTGATTACCCTTGAACAATAATCCTTCCTGGATCATGTATTCTGTCCATTGACTTTTATCCCTGAGAATCGGATTCTTAGCTGCTTCATGCGCCTCCTTAAAATCCTAATCATTTGCGTACATGTCCCTGAGATCATCAAAACCCAATGTTTTGACTCTGAACTACTGCAACAACAAACACTTCCTGCTCAAAGCATCAACAACTTTGTTAGAAGCACTAGAAATATGTTTAATCACAAAAGTGAAATTCTGCATGTACTCAACCCATTTGACATGTCTCTGATTCAACTTTTCCTGTCGAGTCACAAATTGCAGTGCATGATTGTCACTGTATAGGACAAACTCTTTTGGTATTAAGTAATGCCTCCATTTCTTCAATGCCTGTATGATAGCATAAAACTCCTTATCGTAAGTGGAGTATTTTACCTTTGCTTCATTCATCTTCTCACTGAAGTATGCTATCGTCCTGTCTTCCTGACTCAAGACTACCCCGATTGAAAATCCACTTGCATTGCATTTCACTTGAAATGTCTTTCGGAAATCTGGCAACACCAAAACTGGTTGTTCCATGATCTTCCTTTTCAGCAGATTAAAACTTTTCTCAACCTCTTCTGTCCAGTGAAAAGACTTGTGTCTTTTCTTCACTGTGTCCATCATCACTGCACTAATTTCACTAAAATTCCTAATGAACTTTCGGTAGAAACTAGCCAATCTGTGAAAGATTCTCACCTCAAAAACATTCTTCGGTGATGGCCAATTCTTGATTACCTCCACCTTATCTGGATCCATCCTCAACCTATTTTCCAAAATAACAAAACCCAAGTAAATGAGCTCTGTCTTCATGAACGAAGATTTCTTCATGTTTATCAACAACTTCTCCTGCTGTAATCTCTGCATCACTGTAGCCAAATGCTTCAGATGCTCTGCCACTGTTTTACTGAAAACCAGTATGTCATCCAAATACACAATGACAAATTTCCCAATGAACTCCCTCAGGACTTCGTTCATCAACCTCATGAAGGTACTAGGCGCATTTGTTAAGCCAAACAGCATAACAAGCCATTCATACAACCCTTCATTGGTTTTGAATGTTGTCTTCCATTCATCACCTTCTCTCATGCGGATTTGATGATAACTTCTTTTCAAATCAATCTTTGAAAAGTACTTTGCTCTGCTCAAGCAATCCATCAGATCATTCGTCCTTGGCAATGGAAATATGTACCTAATGGTTATCTTGTTAATCACCCTTGAGTCAGTACACATCCTCCAGCCTCCGTCTTTCTTCCGACTGAGTACTGTTGGAACAAAACATGGACTCAAGCTTTCCCTGACCAAACCTTTGTCCAATAAATACTGGACTTGCCTTTTGACCTCTTCATTCTCTTGCAGCATCAATCTGTACACGGATTTGTTTGGAAAACTAGCTCCTAGTATGAGATCAATATGATGACTCACACTTCTGATCGGTGGCAACAAACGAGGTAATTCGTCCACTACTATGTCAGCGAACTCTTCCAGCAGTTCTTGGACCTCTTCTGGTAAGTCATCCAACCTTGTGCTGGTCAAAACAATTCTAGGATTTCTGACCACAATGATTTGTGGATCCTCCTTCTTCTTAACCTCTGTAAGAAGTTCCTTCCCACTCATGAGAACTACTGTGTTGCTTACTTCTGGCTTCACCTCCTTATCCTTGATTGGAAGCAACATGTGAGTCCTCCCATTTTTCTCTAGGGTGTATGTGTTCATTCTCCCATCATGAATCACATTCCTATCATATTTCCATGGTCTACCCAGCAATAGATGACAAACATCCATAGGAATGACATCACACAATATCTTATCATTATATCCTCCTATCTTAAATTCAACTAAACATTGTTTAGTGACAATTACCTGATGTCCTTTTTGTAGCTACAAAACTCTATATGGGCTTGGATGATCAGTCGTCTCTAGCTCCATCTTTTCTACCATCTCGGTTGAAACGAGATTATCTGTGCTACCATTGTCTACAATGACCTTGCATACCCTATCCTTGGTCTTGCAAGCAGTCCTGAAAAGTCTGGTCCTTTAGAATGAACTCTCCACCTCCTTTTCTGGTGTCAAAAGGACTTTTCGCATCATCAACGATCTTCCGCCTTCAGCGTCTTCTACCTCAACATCCTGCCTCTGTGCCTCGGTGATGTGAGCTTCTCCACTCTCTTTCTTCTTATCTGGACACTCGTAAGACTTGTGCCCATTATTCCCACATGTGAAGAATGTGATTACTCCACCTCTTCCTCTTCCTCTTCCTCTAGTATGGGGAAAAGTGTTGTTGTCAGCATAATCTCCTCTCTGCTCAGTATGTTGCCCTCGTTGTTTAGCATATTTCCCTTTCTGTGAGGTTCCACCTCTCTCAGTTCCAGTCTGAGGTTTCTTCCAGTCTTCCTTGGGCTTCTGATATTTATCCTGGGCAACTGATTTGCCTTTGGGTTGACTTCTGCCTCGACCTCTTTGACTCTTCTTTCGGCTTAACTTATTCTCATATTTTAGAGCCATTTGATAAGCATCCTCCATCATTTAGATGGTTACCATCTTCATCTCATCCTGAATGTCGTATCTCAGACCATTCATGTATCTGGCAACTTTCTCATCATTTCTCTCCCGATGACCTGCCCTAATGTTCGGCTTATAGAATTCCTCAGTGTATTCTTTTATTGTCATCATCTTCTGTCTTAGGTTTTGCATCCTCCTGAACAAAGTAATTTGGTAATCTCTGGGGATGAATTTTTCCTTCATATTCGTGATCATTCTGTCCTAGCTCTTGATCTTCTGCTTGCCTTTGCAGTGTCTGTCATCTTGTAGTTCATCCCACCATAATGCTACATGTCCTTTCAATCTTGTGACAACATGCTTGAATTTCTTGTCCTCTTCGACATCTTCATAGTCGAAGTATGTGTCTAGAGCTCTAATCTAGTCTAGAAGCTCCTCTACATCCAAGTTTCCCTCATAAACTGGAATGTCCATCTTTTCCCTTGCACCCATCCTTGCAATAGCTCTGATCAAATGTTCGTTTGATGCATCTTCAGCTGCAACTTCTTCTTCACGTTCAACCTCAATTTCACTTTCGGAATCACTGAGATCCCCAACACTGACTGTGCGTCTTTGTGTTGTCTCCACGTCTTTGAGTCTAGCTCGTAGATCATGCATTTTTCTCTCCATAGTTGGATTTGTCATCTGCCCGCCTCTTCTTCTCAGCATTTCCCTATCCTCTGGTGGATCGGGTGTTTGCATGTCCCTTCTCCTTGGCGGCATGGTGAATTCTCTTTCTCTGCTATAGAAAGCAAAGAACTTAACTGTGCTATGATACCAAACTGATGTCGAATCCCTCAACCCGTGGGTTGGAAGGTCCACATCAACACAAGATCTTTCCTTTACCATGGCCCAAAGAACTCTAATGGCTCTTCTAATTCTCTATTGGGAAATTTTCACCCACAACAAGCTCTTCACGGGATCCCCTCTTTACAACGTGGGAGATCGGATTTCACAACTTCGCGAATCCAGTGGTCGAGCGTTGGTCTCTCGAATCCCAAAAACCCGAAACAGTCAACGCTGACCTTTCCTTTTCCCTTTCGAGACTTTCCCTATTGCGATTTTGGCGATCGCGATGTCAAGAAACTTTTCTCTCCGACTCCCGAATCCTGATTTTCCGAAACTCTGATACACGCGTGAGTTTGACTTTTCAACGCCCTGTCACCTCGTCGGGATTTCAAACTTCGCGGTATCGCAAATCCTGATGTAATGAGTTCAGGATTTCACCCCACGGAACTCCAAAATGGTGTGCCACATGTCTGCTCTTCTGACTCCTCCATGGCCCACACAAATCCTCTTAGCTGTTGGGATTTCACATTTCATGATATCGCGATTCCTATTGCAATGTTTACGAGACTTCCACCCATGAAACCCCGATATAGCCAACCACGTGTAAATCCAACGGCCCCTGTGGCTTGGATCTACGGTCCTGCCTCTCCTGAACTTTGAACCTTTAGGGAATACTTCACCGTATCTCCCCTGCTTCTCTATGAGATCTGATGGCTCACAGAAATTCATGAATCCTCCTCAGAGAACTTCGACTGTCCGTTCTTTACCTTGATGATTTCTGAAAAACTAACCAAAGTGTTTCTCTCCATGAAACTCATCCTCTCGCGGCACAAAATTGCAATGCCTGCTAAACACTCCATGGCACAAGCTTCTTGTGCTTATCTTTGGTGATTTCTCGAAGGTCCTATACCTCCTGAGCTTCCTTATGACTCCGAGTGTAAGAGAAGACTCTTGCATGCACTCCTTGCGACAACCTTCAAACACTTCCAAGTGCTGAATCCTTTCGACCTTGCGCACACATGCAATAGTAGTCTCTTAATGCTTCACTCAGGTCCACAACCCTGAGACTTCACTTAGCCTGCGCACTCCTTGCATGGCTCCTGTGCCCAACTGCACTTTTGCGGAATTGAGAACAAAAGCAACCCTATCTGAACCCTTTGTCAACGCACTCCTTGCAGACACTTCAACTGCACTCCTTGTAGGAAATCTTACTTAGATAGAGAAACAATTGAAACTCATTCCTACTTCCCCTTTAGACTTAAAACTTAAAACATGAAATCATATACACAACATATAAAGCAAATGTATAACAGGAAGAAAACATTCATGAGCATATCATTCAACATCAATACACAGAGAAAAAACACGAAACCATGAATTTGAATCAAACTCTTTCTATTAATCCAAATATCTGTACATGGGTGTTCTTACACAGCTCTCTGCTTCTCCTCTATGCTCACTACTTCCTCTAATAATGTTACAATACACAATGAGGGTGTCTATATCCTGTTTCCCTCTTGTGCTCTAAACTGTCTAATCTAGAATTAAATTCTACCTACTTGCATTAACTATTTTAAATTCCTTCTACCTAGTAAGGATGAGAGCAAATCGCTCAAGGTCTGATTACATTTTACAAGTGCTCCTTCATTAAATTTCCACATTTATGTTAGCGCATCAAATCCAAGAGAAATTCAAAAATTGCGCTGGCGCTTGTCCAGCTGTCTTTTTCTTTCGCGCTGGCTCGCTTGATGTTGGCGATGCTCCTGCATCATGTGGTTGTTTGACTAGAGAGCCACAAGGGTTATACTCTGTGTGTGTTAAGTATCATTACCAGGCCAAATTAGAGCCTCACTCCTCTATTATAGCATCTCTTGTCATAGGTTTTCATCACCCTATCCAAAAAATAAGTTGTGGTGTTCTATGTGTATACACCGTTGGTCTCAGAGGTTTTCACCATAGAGAAGAGTCGGCCCTAGTCTCCACGTGTTGGCCACAGAGAAAACCCGTAACTCTATAGGTCTGAGGGTTGATAGAGAAGACCGACATGGCATGTTGGGTTTATTATTGGTTATTGTTGGATAGTTGTGTATTGTCGACAAAATTGAGTACAGTCTCACCTAGTTGGTCATGTGACAATCGTGTTGGTTTTGGTATCTAGTCACTGCATATGTTATTACAATGGATAAACCCTACATTGTTAATTGGACAGTTCAAAATACACAGTCTCTCTCCTTGTGTTTGATAACCCATTATTGTTTTAATCAAGAAAGTCATAGTCTTGCTTCATGTCGATGCGTGGGTACGTGTGGTTTCCACATCATGATATGTTGGTTGTTGATTGTTATGACAATCCAAGTATAGGCTGAGCATTGAAATAGTTTATTGAACATTGGGGTTGATACATAGTCATTGTCTTTTGCATTGAAGATTATTGGGATGTTAAACTTGGCATTGGTTACAATTGTTTAAAGATGTACACGTGTAATTCATTTGTATGTGTGGTGTTCCTACACCACGAATAAATGGTGATTGTAACTATGAGTTTACATTTTGGGAGAAATGGTTATGGAAACCGGTATGACTATGGAAATTCCATCCATTGTTTGTGTTATGGTTATTTGATTGCATCATCAAGGATGAGCTCGAGTTTTACACAACATGTCTTTTATTGTTGTTGGATTAATTTGAGAAATATTGTATTAAATTGATATCTTGACACGATTGGTTGAGTAAATGATACTGTGACTGTGTGTTTAGAATTTTCAAATGGGAATGTTGCATCATGGTGTTTGAGGTATGGCTGCCCACTGTGTATGATATGGATAATTTTGGGTTGCGCACTCAGAGATAGTCATAGATTTTTAAGCACAACTTTGTTGCAATTCAATTATTTATATTATGAAGTGAGGCATGTTGTTTCTACCTTGTTGTGTTGGATGATAATCCAGGTGGATATCGGTGGCCACCCACCTTTTCCAACTAGCTCAAAACAGTTTTTTGACATTTTTGGCAATTTACTATTTTTAGCAATTTTTACTTTCAGGGCCATTTTGAGGGCCTAAATGAAGGTTTTTCAGTATTGATCTCCTCAATGATATATGAAGGCATTATTGAGCCCTAAAAATGAATCTCCTCGATGATACCTTTTCAACAGGCTATCACACGCCTAAAACATAGATCGTATGCAAAAGTTATGACCCCGGGAAGTTGATGTACTAGCTTACCCAAACGGGGCCCACATGACTTTTGGCACTTCATTTCCTAGGGTTAGGTTTTTTGATGTATAGGTTTTTTGGAATTATTTATTATTGTAAAAAGGCCTTCAGAGCCTCATTGTAACCTTCTTATTGCGAATGCGCGTTGCCGTCACATCTCTTCTCAGAGATAAGCCACCACCATTCCATCAAGCTTATTTCTGCTGCATTTTACAGTTTCAGCTTTGTTGAAACAAAGCTTAAACATTTCATCCTTAAGGTCTAGATTTTTGTTTTTAAGGTTTCGGCTTTCCTCAAACAAGAATTTCATCATTTCTAAATTCGCAATGCCTTTTTATTGTTTACTTTTGGACAACGAACGGAAAAAATTTACAAAGATATCAATTTTCCAGCGCCCTTTGAAAAAATTATTTAAAACGAATTGTAATTTTAAAATTTGCTATCTTTTTTAATTTAAAAGTTAAAGAAATCGAAATTTGGGATTTTCCGCAAATAGATGATTGATGCAAATTGAATCACGAAACCCCGATCCTCGATTTCCCGATGCATTTAATTCTTAAGTAAAAGCATAGATTAATCTAATCTCTTCTAAGAAAGATTAAGGGTTAAATAATTCCATCGTGATCTCGGGATTCACGATTCTATAAGAGCATGTCTCTTGTCATCATATTTCCTGAAATCCTGATTTATAATTCACGTTAAAACTAAACTAATGATGTTTTGTCCCTAATCATGATTATTCGGTTAATTAGGATAAGTTAAATCCTATGTTTAAAAGAAACAAGCTATTGCGATTTCGCGATTTCGGGATTCGCAGTTCTGTGAGAGCATGCATCATGTCATCAGGTTTCCCGAAATCCCGATGTCCGAAATTCCGATTAACGAAATCCCGAAAGGGTCGAATCTCGATTAATCAACATACTAAAAATGTTTAAATATTAACTAAAACATCGCTATTTCGCGATTTCACATTTTCGGCGATCAGACTTTTCCGATGACATATCTTTCGACATAAAGATTGCCGAAACCCCGAAAATTCATGTTTTTAGTTTTAATCTATAATTAACACTAATAAATCTTCTTTCTAAAATGGGTTTAAAGGTAATCTTTCTGTAAATGTTCATTAATGCTTCGTTTTCCAATTAAGCAAGTTTCTTGTTTTTTTGAAAAGCCGAGAGCGCCTAAGTACGAATATTAAATGCATATCTCTGAAAATATCTTCTGCATTAAGAGCTTTAATTTCATGAAAGATGTACAATTCCCATTATTTTTAAGATATATTCAAAATAAATGTTCGAACTTCTGTATTTTTATTTCAAAGCTGAGCTTATTCATCCACTCTCTGTGACAGGTTTTCAAGTCAAACGTAGAGCTATGGCACCTAAAAAAGTGTCGAAGAAAAAAAAGACCAACAGGAAGGTGATATTATCTCTGATACTACTCCACACGCCATACACTCCATCAAATCATGGACTGCAATTTCCGAATTGCTGGAGGACGAGCTAAAGTATGCAGACCCTAATTCGGAAAATCATCTCCAAGACGTTGCTGAGTATGAGCTTCACAAGGTTGTTGCGTGTCCGAGGCTGGTGGAATATACTGATATGATCGGCTGGGCTCTAGATAAGGTAGATATCCGAACAAGAAGCATTCAGAACTAGCAAGGAGATATTGTTGGCTCATTCAGGCCTGATCACATTCAAGTAATGTATAAACTCTCGCCGAATTATAAACACACCTTTAATGCTGAATTTTTAGTCGAGTTTCAGAGAAAGGAATGTATTGAGGTAGACCAGACATATCCCGACATGATTAAAGGTTGGGCGAGGTCTGAAGCAAAGTTTAGGGATGATTCTCATGGGATTTATGCTACAGTTTCTTTAAATTAATATATGGTTTATGTAGCCATGATGTTATGCAGAATTTTCGGAAGAAAAGATCCCTGTCACTTTCATGCAGACTGGGTACCCTTCTTAGAGGAAGTTTCAGAAAGACGTAGTTTTAACTGGCATAAAATTTTGTCAGATAACCTAACGCAAGAAATTTTAAACTAGAAAGAAGCCAAGTCAAAGGGCCAACCAATGTCTTTTTATATGTCTGCATATATTATGGATGCGATCTGTTTTATGACTCCCTTTCCATTAATGAATTGGAGTTGGAATGTTTCCTGCCCAGAGCCTGTTCATAAATACCACTCAACCCTTTGGGAGGAAAAAGCTAAAGACATTTTTAACGATGTTTGTCACTTTGTCATTATTCCTACGCACAAATTATTTTTTGGATGCGAACCCCCTCGCATTTTTGATGCAGTCATAGAAAGTCTTAAATCAGTCACCGACTGGTTTATTGAAGAAAATTTCTCCTATATTAGAGTTTATGGCTGTTCCATTCCCCCCCACGCACTCTCGAAATTCTTACCAGACAGACTGGTATGCAGAGAAGTAGCTCATCAGTTAGCCAAGGGTGGTATTGGTTTGGAATTGAAATCACTTCAGAAAAAAGCATGGCCATATTTCCTTGTTCATGTCGGGAAATTTCCTTTATCGAATTTGGGCCATTCTAAGGCAGAGGCCGAGTCATTGGAAGAAGTGAAGCTAGTAAATATTGAACACTAAAAATATGACCCCTACCAAATAATAAGTAGGCATTACATACACTGTAATTTAAAGGCATATGAACATGAAGTTTTTGTTTATGATGATATTTTTAAAGATGTTAAGTCTTATGCAGAAGTGTTGAATAGAGTCTAGGCCTTGCTACCTAACTCACAGGCTGGGTTCGCATCTTTCCAAAGCCATAGGTGAAGCTGCTTGCCTAACATTTTACAGGGTGAAATGTCGATCCCATTGCCAGAACAGGAAGAAACCCCTCCAGGGTTTGAAACTGATACTCAGGGTAAATCAAATGACAAAGGTAAGTTGAAGGATATTGAAATACCTTCCCAAGACGTGGAAGGTTCTCAAACAAAAGAATCGGGAATGGATAAGGGAAAAGAACCAGAAACAATTCAAGAAATCATAAAGAATGTTCTAGAAAAAATAGGACGAACAACTTCAAAAGAACTTGGTAGTCCTATCACCTCTTTAACTCCATTATAATCAACTTTCAGAACTCCCCATGAAGGAGTTTTATATGTTAGTGATCTGGAGCCGATTTCAAGAGATGAAATTCCCCCATCAGATTACTTTTTCAGCAAAAAACGAAGAGCAGTCTTGAAACAAGAAATTCATCTTAGAGGAGAAGGAATGATTAAATGGAATAGAGTTATCATAGATGGAAAGAAACTCAAGGATGGAGAGTTCGCTACAGAATTAGTAGGTACAATGGGTGCTATAGTATCAACTAATATGTATTCTGTAGGAAATTTAACAACTATGCTGGAACAGAAGGAAAAAACAATAATCCAGTTGCAAGACAAGCTAAAGGAAACTGAAAGAAATACTAGTTGGGGAATACAGAAGGGTCTAGAACAAGCTAGACTTAAGGATATGCAAGAAATTCAGAAATTGAATAAAGAATTGGATGAGGCAAAACATTTAATGCAGGTCACACAGGAACATGTTCAAAAGATGGGAGAAGAAAACAAACAGTTGCAAGATAAGATTATTTCAATTACTAACCAAGTAGTAGAGCTTGAAAGTTTCAGGACACATGCATTGGAGATATATGTAAGAATAGAGGAGGAACATCAGAAAGTATTCTTGAATCTGGAAATATTCTAGAATTATTTTCAAGAATCAAATAAGTCTTTGAAGAACGTGTTCTAGAAAGAACGGGAGGCGAAAGCAGCAAGGAATACCTTTCAGAAAGCAGTGGCTTCCTCATTAAAGGAAGAAATTGGAAAGACTCATAAATTATCTATTTCTGAACAAGTTAAAGGGGATATAATGATTAAAGTATGGGAAACAAAACTGGCTGAATATAAACGAATCACAAGAGAAGTTAATGAAGATTGCCAAGGAATCTTCGATCTCTTTGAAAGAGATTCATTGAATATCAGAAAAGATGGTTGTTCTGGGTTTTTAGGCGAAGTCAATATTGCCAAGCATTAGCTGAAGTTTAGAGAAGATCTAGAGGAAAAGAAAGCAGAAATTTCAAATATTAAATTGATCAACATTACAAAAATTAATAAGTGGATGGTGACTTCAAGTTCAAGGTTGAAAACTGTTAAATTCACAGAAAGAATGATAGAAAGTCGGTTGCCTGAATTACAGAGAAGATTTTTCTCATTTGAAGCAAACGAGATACCCGAGGCTCCCAGGATCCTAGTAAATTTTTTGGGAAAATGTGTTCAGTGCGTTGAAGCAGAGAAAGGAAGTTCATCAACGCAAGCTTAAAACCTTTTTTAAATGTTTTTATTATTAGAAATTTAAGAGAAATTGTAAACGGTTGACATTATTTTATGTAACCGAAATTTTAGGAAGTTGGTTAGTCACCAACGAGAAGCTTTGATGAAATGTATAAATATAGTTTCAAAAGGCTGAGAAAAGGCTTCAGAAATTTTGGAGAGAGCCATTTTTGTAATATCAGTTTTGAAATACATCAGAATATAAATCGCAAACGAGATTCTAGATCCTGCAACTTTGTAACTATGTGTCTTCCCCTGTTTATTATACTTTGTTAAATTTTCCCTTTAAATGTTTTTCTAACAAGTAATCAATTTGAAGTTATATACATCATTGATTTATATTCTTAGGTTGGTTTGGATGTTAAATGGTTTGCAGTTTTTCCTCTAAAATTGCTTTAGCAATTTTAAGACGTGTAAAACTTTTGTTCCTTAATTCATAACCCTTGTTAGAAATCTCCTTTTTCTTTCATCATTGTCTTTTGAAATATAAGATTCTTTCTTGATTAAAGCCTTATATTTCTCTGTATTGTTTATTTGTTGTTTACAATTTTCAAAATTGTTACAAAACCAGGAAACGGCCTTGAATGTGTTTACATTACTGTTTTAGATTTTAAAATTGTTTTCCTTGGTCTCATCTCTGGAAATCTGAAGTAACAAATTGATTAAAATCCCTTTATAAACAAATAAAGTTTTATCATCCATGACTGTCCCTAGTAGCAGACAACCCAACATTGAACCGGGCCTTCAGGATCAAACCAGTATTTCCCTGAGTTTATTTAATACTATTTTACAAACAACGACTAACAGGGTTGAGTTAGAATGATCATGGGCTGCTATTGAGCGAGACATTAGCATCCAAGAACAATAGGAAGCAAGGCAGAGATAGTTGAGAAACTGAATCTTCTCCGATGTTTCTTTGATTCCTTATTTCCAATTCTTTTCTTTAAATCTTTTACGGATGCCTTGACGGTATGTTTTATAGCCTTAAAACATAAACTCAGGAACAACATCTTTTTGGCGTCGTTGCCAGGGAATGAAGAAACAAATATTTTCCCTGGGAAGAACGACATTGACATTTTCTGTTATTGATAGTGAACAAGAACATAAAACCTTCTAAGGCTATTATTTTTCACTTGGCGACTCCACAATAATTAAAATGGCTAGTAGCTGAAAGAACACCAGAAAAAACCTGGATAACAAACAGACATTGCCAGTCTCCGATCCGGAAAAAAATTTAAAATCTAGAAAATCACTTTAACAAATCTTTTTGTCCACATATACTATAGATCGACCTGACTTTACGCAATCACACTCATCGGAAACTCTTGAAATATCACTTTCACTTCCCCCCTCATTTGATACTTTCTCATTTCCTGAAGTTTCTTCTCCAGATTTCTGAGAATCTTCTCCTCACATTGTCCAAACTTCAGTCCCAAATCTAACCATGGATGCACAAGCAGGTGCTGGAGCTAGAGGGGGTGCCCCTAGAGGTGGTCAAGTACCGCTTCCTGGGATTTTCTCTAAAGTGGCTGCTAGATATGATCCCCTATTTCTTCCTATTCCTCTTCATGATCTCCCCGAGAATTATATGAAAAGCCTTCTGAAATTTACAGGGGAAGGTGATTTGACTGCCCAAGAACATATAAACTTTTTTGATCAATTTGCTGACATACTCGGAATAGAACATGAAGATGTTTATTCTAGACTCCCGGTTCAAACTTTTGAGGGACAGGTATGGACCTGGTTTCGATCCTTAGCAGCTGGATCATTAAGATCCTATGAAGAACTTGAAAGTGCATTTGTTAGACAATGGGCAGAGAGGAAAAATCACCTCTACTACTTAACAAAATTCGGAGCCCTTAGAAAGAAAAACTCTGGGTTAGTTCTAGAATTTACACAGAGGTTCAATAAGTTGTACAATAAAATTCTAGTTGAGGTTAAACCTTCACAAACTGCAGCTAAGGTGACTTTTGCTGGCACTTTTGACCCCGACTTTGCCTTATTATTAAGAGAGAGAACATCAATAGATCTTACAAAAATGCAGGATGATGCGCTTGAAATTGAATCAAATATGATGGCATCAGGGAAACTTAAAGCAAAGACTGAAATTGGAAACAAAGAAAATAAAAAATTTAAAGAGCAAGGTGGACCTTCAGGCTCAGTAAAATCCTCGGGAGATAGAATAGAAGAGATGGCTAGGGTCATTCGATAACTTTCAAACAAGATCTCGAAAATGGAACTAGAGAAATCGAAAAGAGATAATTTCCCTAGAAAATATTTTCGAAGAAATCCTGAACCTCTAGGACCATAGAAAACAATAAAAAATGAAGATCAAAAAATTCAAACACCTTTTAAAAGTGAAAATTACATCGGAGAGGAAGATTTAAGAGATTTTGAAGAAATCGATGAAGATATTAGTAACTTTGGCGATGATAATAAATCTCCTTATTTATCAAGACAGGATTACAAAGCATCTTTAAGTAAAGAAAGTACTTCGAAAGAACAGGTTAGCAGTAATATGACTGATTATTTTATATATCAAAATGTTGCAGATGATATTATTGCTGAATTACAAGGAAAATATAATTTGAGACCAAGAAATAAAAATCTCCCAAATGTTCCGACAAAAAAGATTTCGCCGAGAAACGAAACTGATGAGGTGACTCCAAAGGTTGCAGATAAACAGTCTGCAAAAAGAAACATAGCTGATACACTACCTGTATAGTCAGAACCAGTAGAAACACCCCCTGTGAAGACACAAGCTCCTATAAAGGAAAACAAGGTCACATCTCAGCGTAAAGCTGAGAAGAAAGGTATGGAAGCCCCAAACATCGAAAATGACAAGGCTCTAGGAAAATTTAATTTGGAAAACGAAATAAATAAAATCAAAATTCCTAGTCCCCTTGTTGAGTTAGCGAAAAATCCTATATACAGAAAACAAATCGCCAAAATGATTAATTTTTCCGAAGATGAAAGCTAGGATGACACTATTAACTTAGAGGATGACAACCCTATATTAGTCTTCGGTCCACACATCGAAGGTGCAAGAGACACCATGGCTCCTTTTTATATTACATTAACCCTATTTGACCACCTTCTCCATAACTATATGTTGGATTCCGGAGCCTCCCAGAATGTTATGCCAAAGGAAATAATGGAAAAACTTGGTCTTGAAATCACAAGACCCTATGGTGATTTATATTCTTTCAATTTGAGGAAAGTAAAATGCATAGGTATGATTAAAGACCTAGTGGTAGGTTTGGCTCAAATACCTGCTAAAAGTATTCTTATGGATGTAGTAGTCATTGAAATTCCCCCAAAGTATGGCATGCTATTGTCCAGATCATGGGGCGCCAAGCTTGGAGGGTCTCTCCAACTAGATATGACATACGCTACAATCCCAGTTTTTGGAGGCCAATTCACTCATATTTACAGGGAGACTAGGTTGGCATTTACTGTAGGTGACCCGAATAACCCCAACAATCACCCAGTTTATATTTCCGACCAAGATTTAGGAAATTTTATATTATCTTTAGATGATGATTTTGAAGTAGATGTAGATGATAAATGTACAGAAGAAAAAATTGAAAAAAAAGAAATAGAAAAAATGTATATAGTACTGGTGTATGGAAAATGTATTTTGATGGTGCTTCCTCCTATCTTGGAGCCGGGGCAAGAGCACTTCTTATGGCTCCCGGTGATTAGTTTTTTATTCCTTTTTCATATAGACTCCATTGGAATATAGATTGTACAAACAATGTATGTGAATACGAAGCTTTAGTACTAGGACTAGAGGCCACTAGAAAAATGAAAATTAAGAAACTCGAAGTATTTGGTGATGCGGAGTTAATTATAAAACAAGTGAATCAGCAATATCAAGCTAAGCATCCTAGATTACAGTCCTATAGGAATTGTGTTTAGGATTTAATTGAGAACTTCTTAACATCTGTGAATTTTCATTTCGTCCCAAGATTCGAGAATCAATAGGCTGATGCTTTAGCCAAAGCTGCATCCACTTTTACACCCCCGACTGCTTTTAATTTAAAATATCATATACAAATGAGACATCGCCCTTCAATACCAAATAACATTCAACATTGGCAGGTTTTTGAAGACGATGAGAAGCTTCAAAAGTTTCTAGAATCTTTAGATGAATTTGCAGAAATGCATACCGATCAGGAAAATCAAAATGATCCTATTTGGATCATGCAAGAAGGGGAAAATTCTAAATAATTCCATGATAAAATTGAAAACCACCAAATGCTTGTTCTGAAAAACAACCAAATCCCTAAGGGTCTAATCCCTTTGGAAAGACTTTTTAATCAAGATGATATCCCCTCTAAAACTACTCTACAACCCCAACTAGAGGAGGTTGAAGATTGTAATATAGGTATGGAAGAAAACCCCCGAATGGTTAAACTATCCAAATATTTATCAACATAAAACAAAAGTAAGTACACAGATTTGTTAAGAAAATATAAATATGTTTTCGCATGGCCGTATGAAGAACTGAAAACATATGACACTTTTGTAATTGAACATAAAATACCTCTCAAACCAGGTGTCAAACCTTTCAAACAAAAACTCCGACAATTTAACCCTATTTTATTACCTGTTATCGAACAAGAAGTCAAAAAAATTCTTGACGCTAAGATAATTGTTCCCCTAAGATATTCTGATTGGGTAGCTAATCTGGTTCCACTTAGAAAGAAAAATGGGGAAATCAGATTATGTGTTGATTTAAGGAATCTTGATAAATCTTCTCTCAAAGATAATTATCCTCTACCTAAAATGGACCATATTCTTGAAAAAGTAGTAGGGGCTAATAGGATGTCCATTATTGATGGATTTTCAGGTTATAATCAGATTGTCGTCAGTGATCTTGACAAAGAAAAAAACGCATTTACCACTCCTTGGGGCACGTTTATGTATGATAAAATGTCATTTGGACTAATGAATGCAGGAGCTACTTTTCAACGCACAATGGATATTGCTCTTGTCGGCGAACGAGACAAGTTTGTAGTCATCTATTTGGATGATCTAACTATTTTTTCTAAATTGGATGAATACCATATGATTCATCTCAAACAAACATTTGAAAAATGCCGCAGGTTTGGTCTATCCTTAAATCCTAAAAAATCTCATTTTGCTATGCAGGAAAGCAAGTTGTTGAGTAATATCATATCCCGAAATGGAATCAGGATTGATCCTAAAAGAGTAGAGGCTATAGATAAAATAGTTATTCCTAGGAATGTGAAAGAAATTCAATCATTTTTAGGAAAAATAAATTTCTTGAGAAGATTTATTCCTAACTTCGCTGAAATTGTTAAATTGATTACATATATGCTAAAAAAAAACAGTGAAGTAAAATGGATAGTTGAAGCTAAGACATCCTTTGCCTATATTAAGAAGGTTATAAGTGAGGCACCAGTACTAGCGAGCCTAGATTATCTCAAAGATTTTCTTATTTTTTCATTTGCCTCTGAACACACGCTTGCTGCTGTACTCCTTCAGAAGAACGAAGAAGGTTTCGAGAAACCGATAGCCTTATTTAGAAAAAGTCTCTGAGATGCTGAACTCAAATACAATATAATGGAAAATCAAGCGTATGCTATGGTAAAAGCATTGAAATCTTTCAGAACTTATGTTTTACATTCTAAAGTGATTGCATATGTACCCACTAGTGTTGTAGGAGATATCTTGGTTCAAGAAGACAGTGATGGTAAAAGAGGAAGATGGCTTGCAAAAATTCAAGAGTTCGACTTGGAGGTTAAACCGACCAAATTGGTAAAAGGACAGGGTTTAGCTAAGCTTTTAGCTGAATCCAATTTCAGGGCTATTGGGATAAACAATTCTCAGGAGGAAGAAGGATGGGTAGATGTGAATGAACTTGAGGACCAAATGGTTGAAAACAGGATTGAAGAGAAATTCACGTCGTCGAATTGGTACAAGGACATAGTAACATACTTATTAACTTTGAAATGTCCAATTGACTTGTCTCCATCCAAAACTAGAATGCTAAAGCTGCATGCAGTTAAATATTGTATTTCAGAAAAATGATTATACTGGAAAGACCCGCTTGGTTTTCTCTTGGTCTGTCTGGTCGAATTAGAAACAGAGGAAGTTATAAGTCAATTTCATGAAGGAGTCTATGGAGGACACCATGCTTGGAGAGCTATGGCATATAAAATCCTGAGGGCTGGTTATTACTGGCCTAAAATTTTCCCAGATGTCAATGCTAAGGTACGAGCTTGCAGCCCTTGCCAATTCTTTACAGGGAAACATAAACTACCAGCAATGCCATTGGTCCCAGTAAGGACAGAAGCTCCTTTTCAACAATGGGGACTAGACTTCATAGGGGAGATTAATCCTCATTCAAGTGCTCAATAAAGATGGATTCTGACCGCAACAGACTATTTCACCAAGTGGGTGGAAGCTATCCCAACAAGGAAGGCCACAAATTCAGTTGTTATAGACTTCTTAGAAGAAAATATCTTGTCTAGGTTCAGCTGTCCTAGAAAGATAGTCACAGACAATGCACAGGCTTTTAAGTCTATGGCAATGGTAAGCTTTTTCCAGAAATA
>ML785260.1:358703-373587 GCA_009831015.1 Picea engelmannii
TCTTTTAATTAATGTAACTAATGAGTTGGTTCAACTACATTAACCAACTCTAATTTGTTTAATGGCAAAAGGAAAGGGAGAAACAACGGGAGGATAGAAGCAGAAGCATACTAAGATTTGAGCTTTGAGTTTATGTTGAGATAGTTATTTTTTCATTCATTCATTTATTCATCACAAGACTAATTCTCTTTTATGATAGCAGGGTCTTATTGTAGGCAGTAATATTCATGGCTGAATTACATCATTCAGACACTTGTTTTTGATAGGTGTTGATCTATCTTTGATAGTCTGTGTAGACTTGTCTATTTGTGAATTAGTATTCATGACTGACGAAGGCTATTGTGCAGAGTCAAGTGGGTAGCAATATGTGGCAAGCTGATCCAAATTTTAGAGTTCAATTTTGGTTTTCTGTTAGATGTCCTTTTGTATGTTCCATTGGGGATGTCTAAGTTTGACTTTGGTCCAAAATTTTTGTATGAGATTTTGTAAATAAAACAACTCTTTGGTGAATTGGAATGAAATAAAGGATTTATTTATGTGTCATATGTCTTGATTATCATCTTGGTGTATTTACTTCTATCTTTAAATTTATTTCAGCAACTGTTATATTCAGAAATTTGCATAAAAAGTAAATTTTCAGCAAGCTTTTTATTGATAAAAGACTAGCCTAAGCACTGGTAATTTATACTTGTGAGTTAGGATGTTATTTTTGTTGGCTACAAAAACAGGGTGAGATTCTCATCTATTTTTCTTTAGCCAAGAAAAATATGAAAATTCTTGAGTAATATCACTTCATATCTTTTCCTCAACATATAGGTCACGATAGCTCTTTGAATTTGAATGAGTGTAGAGGGCCAAAAATTATGCCAAGGGTTTGTAGAGAAACATGGACTGTTGTAGAGGTTGTGGAACCTTCGTATACCCTGCAGATTTGTTTAAAATGTTGCAGACCAATGGATGTATGGGATCCATATATAGATGTAGTGAATCCATGTATGGTTATCCTTGTAATGGTGAACGAATATCTGAGGGTAAAAAAAAAGGTCCTATAATGCATGTGGACGAACTGTGATTCTTATAGTGTATGACCCAAAAAATGGAGTATGATAGTACCAAAATGAGTTTGGTGATTGTTTCAAATGTTTGAACCCACAATATGATTCAAACCCTTGTTCCGATGGAAAGCGTACTCGCTCTGATACCACTGATCTAGATCTCGGGGGATGAGACATGGATGGCTTGAATGCTGAGACAGGATGAGCTTAGATATGCCAATATTGCATGAAATGAAGCATGGACAAAAACATGTAAATGAAATAATCGAGAGGTGAGGCTCAAAGAGGAGCCTCACGTCTAAAACTAATTACTAGTAAATCACTCAGAGCTAATTAATCTCACAATGAACAATATAAAATATCAGATAATCCAAAATGAGTAAATTGATATTATGAGAAGGCTTTATAGGACTTTATATAGAATTAAAAAATGGTCCATTGGACAAAGTCAAAAAGAGATCATTAAATGAGTCTCTATTATTAGTATAATAGATCTAACTACCCAACTAACTAAGTAGTGGAAAATAAAACCTGTTACAATAATGGAAATAGATCATTAAATGAGTCTCTATTATTATACTAATAGATCTAACTACCCAATGAACTAAGTAGTGGAAAATAAAACCCAATATAATAATGAAGAGGTGGGACTCTCTTTGACCCATATAGGAAACCTTTTATCCCAATTAATTAATGAGGAGGTGGGAATATCCTTGATCCACAAGGACAATCTATTATCTTTATATATTTATGAATTTTTCAACCGAATATAGACCATATACCCCCTAAAATTTGGATTAGGTGTTGGCCAAGAGTCCCCGAAATGGTTTGGGATGTGACTTGCAACTGGGCATATAATGAAAACTAAGAATTAGATTGAGGAATCGTCATATTTGTTGGATTCCTGACATAGTATTTTAGCTACAAAACCCCTCACTCTCGAGTCCCATGCCTCAAGGGTAGATTTATTCATCTACTTCAAGAAATAGGGTTTCGCCCAATAAGAAACAATCCAACATTTGGATTAAGTGGTCTAATTTATAAAATCGTCCCTCATGAGTGGATGGACAATGTGATGACCTAGTCCATGATTAAACAAGATTGTATCATCTCACGGAACTAAAAAATGTTTCTTCGTTAGGTTTTTATCTCCCAAGGAGTTATTGGCCAAGAGTCCCCTAATATCAAACAAGAAGGTGGGGCTTCAATCCCACAACACCACCAAGTGCATTATGCTTTCGCATAATATGTAGTCTGTACAAATCCCAACCCAAGCCACAAATGTGTTACACAACTAGGAAAAACTATCACTGTCACCTCAATAAGTGTCTCCCTCATTTACTAAAGGACACTCCCAACACAAGCATGGATTTCCGATGACCCTAGAGGGCTTGCGATAGAAAGTGAAAGGAGACTAGAGAATTCCTTGATAGGTCAATATCAAGAGTGAAAATGAGTCTTAAGAATAGGTCTTGTGATTTGATGAAGGTTTATGAGGTCATGTACCTACAAAACAATGCTATACCTTCCTAGAACAAGACAATATATGATAAACAAAGCCTCAAAACCAATGGGTATTCAACAAGAAACCTTTTTGTCCCAAAATTGCAACAATATGGAAATTTATATCAATAATAAATAAGTTATGAAAACTATGAAATTAACCATCAAAATCAAGTCCAAGATGTTGGAAATAAATCTAGCAATAAGTAGATAAATTTATAATGATTAGAGAAATACTTTGATAGAAAAAGAGGGTTGTTACTAAGTGTTATCAATGAGATATGTAAAATACATACAACGAGATGTGAAAAACCTCATGGATATAGCAATATTTTGCTACAACAACAAATTCTAGCCACTTAAATCAACAAGTAAACCACCCCCAAAATAGCTTATAACTAGTAGAACAATTACCAAGGATTACAAGTGAATTTCAATGGTAGAAGAGTGAGTAAAAGAATGAAATAGGAAGAGTGTTTTTCAGCTGTATTGGATGTATCTTAAATATCATTACAAAAACTATATCACTTCACTAATCATGATTCCTTTAGGGAACAATGTAGCTTAAAGTATGTAAAATCAAATTCCAAACATAGACAATTCAATCTCCTTGATATCATGTTTACCAATGCATAATATTCAATCTCCAATGCAAAAATATTAGTGCCTTATCAATCTATTGGGTTATGGAGTCTCTTGTTTATGATCTAGGGTTTATTACTTCTCTGGGGGTGTAATCCCTTTAACTCCCTAGAGAAAACAAACCTTATCAAGGTAAAACTATAAGGGTGTAAGCCCTTTTACTCCTTGTAGCAACCTTTGCAGAGTAGTTTTTTCAATGACAACAAATATATATATTGATGGAGGTTTTATTCCCTTATACACATCCAAGTGTTTTGACAAATTAACTTTGAAATCAAGAAGGAAAACATACAATTACAAAAACATCTTACCTAATCCAAGAGATAACATGAAAAACCCTTACTTATCAATAATATAACACCACAATTGCCAACAAACAAGCATAAAGAGATAGCGTTAGCCTTCCTTCACCAATATACAAGTAGAAGCATCCAAAAGAACAAGAGAAAAGATGGAGCGAATTCCTCAAGTAGGGAAAAAATTTCAATCAAGAATGTTATGTAATTCTCAAGTGATGATGATAAAATGAAAGTGAGGTGACCACTATTTATATGAGGTCACCTAAAATTAATTTATCCACTTTAAAATGTCAACAACAAATTAAAAGGAGTCCAACCTCCTCTATTTTTCTTTTGAAAGTTAAAAATTTAAAATTACATAAATTAAATCTCTTAGAAGGGTGACACCATTCCCTAAAGAGTGATTCTAGGCCTAAAAAGTGAGATGTTGATCCTCTAGATGCAAGTCATTTGGACTCCAAAGGCCATGTGTCCATCTCTCATCCTTTAGAGTGTCATTTCATGCATATACCTTATTCAAACCACATCATCTCTCCTTTGTAGCCATCAAGCCCACAAACCCTAGCCTCTCATGATGTCAAGGCTTTGAAGGTGATGTATTGGGCCTCCAAAGGCCAATGTCCAAGTGGAAGGGGCTATCATGTCATCGCCTAGTGGTTTCCAAGTTCCTTCAAAAGAAGAATCCATCATCTCAAGTGTATAATGGCTTTGGGGTCCTCTTCCTATCCTATGGTGTATGGCATCTATCCTTGGGGTTTTCACCCCCCCACGAAGGTCAAAATGGTTGAATCCTCCATGGAATAACTTACACCTGGAAGGGTACTACAAAGATAAACCAGTACACCCTCCAAGGGTCTACAAGTCACATGTATAATGCCATGTAAGACATATTTAATAAAATAATGACCCAATCATGTGCATTAAATTCCCCCTTTTAAAATTAAAAAAATTCTCAAAGACCTTATACAACTTACCAAATTTAAGTATGGAGGGTTGTCATGGTGCCCTATTAGGTTGATCAATCCCCAAGTCAAGGAGTGTTTCCAAAGAATACCCTCTCTAAGTCATGTAATGAGTGTGAGGTGGATGGGGGTGTGACTTTTAGGTATGGGGTTTCTTGACATACAAGGGCTTATATTGTCTCATTTATGGGTGCCTTTGTAGAGGTTGTACTGCATCCTTGTTTGCAATGCAACATTTTTCCAATCCCTTTGTTTGCCATTAATTGATTATGGTACAAAACATTGAGTTCTATGTGCAATGGAATGTAAGGAGCACCACAATGCCACTTGGATATAAGAACACAATGAGTGCCATGTGAAAATAAAGTAAAAGAGACCGCAAATGTGTTATCTCAACAAGCGAGACATTTATTAATTATGTGTTTTTCTTTCTACAGGTCCTTAATTTTTTTTTGGAGAAGCATTTCATTACTCTCGAGACCTTAAGGAGAGAATCTAGAGGATAATCTATGGCTCTTATCTTTTTCCAGCTACAACCCCTCTAGGCCTTTATCCCCTTCCCATAAAATGAGGTACAAGCCCTTCTTGGGGTCAATAAGCCCAAAAACCCAAAAGGTGAGGAAACATAGGGGGATAAGTGTAGAAAGTATTGAGTATGGATAGAAATGGTACGCTTAATCTTCAAGGAGACCCCCTAGTAGAAACCCTTTTCCCAAGGGTGACTGGATTACTAGGAAAACATGTCGACCACCAAGGTGAAATGAGGTAAAAGACATAATTTCCAAGAAAACATTTTCATAATTAAGAAATGACTCTATGAAACATGCTCAGATTATTCAATTATTAAAATGACACTTACCACAAGACCAGACTTGTTACTTCATGAAGAAAGACCTGTTGTCCTTTTTGGGTGAACATGGTGTGGTGGACACAAATGCTATCGATCAATGGTGATGTGTTGTAAGATAAGGGGATTTTCCTACTCATATAGATATTGCTCCATATCTACAACCCGCGGGCCTCGAGACATCATCTCCTTAGTTACCCCTAGAAATGAGGGGTAACATTTAACTCCTACTTGGGGACATGTGCTCATCGTAGAGTGTATGAGAACCTCAACATCTCCTGGTAAGACCTGTGCCTACCCACACTCAAACAAGACACGTTGGGATATCGAAAGTTGGTGCACTCACCCCTTTACTCATATAATCAAAACTTCAAAATTGACAACTATTCTTTAAAAAAGGAAATTTTGCATTTTTTCAAAAAATTCTAGATAACATGTAACATGATCCAAGAAAATGTATTTGAACAACGATGAAACAATTCAATAAAGAAATATGTAAGTAGAATATTAACATGTAAATATAAATAAATGAAACTAAACTACCATGAACACACAAATTCAAATGTAAGAAATCAAATGGCCTACCTACTTACATGGGGCCCGAGGCCCATAGAAATCATGTGCCAAATGATTTTAAGTGAAATCGTACAACCAATGCAACCACCTGCTCAAGGTATATCCCCCTATGCTAAATTGTGTAATACAACAAATATAAGTTAAGCACATAATAATCATGAGCATAAATGAACATGTAATTAGTCATAGAAAGTAACTCATGGAGGTGGGTGGGAGGGAGACAATCCTGCTAGAAAGAAAAGAGACAAGATTGATCAATCCATCTCTGAATATGAATACTACATATAGATGACGATTCATCTTCATCCTCACTTAGAATACCATTGCTCCTTGAAAGTTGAGAGGAAATGAGAGATCCCAAGAAAACCCTGGTTTCCTATAGAAGAAGAGATGAGATAAGGGACAATGTCAAGTCTAAAGGAAGAATCTTCTCCCATACTCAAAATATGTTGCCTCTTCATCTACAAATCCTTACTGAAATCCCTAGGATGAAAATATTCTTGCTTTGTAGCATGATTTTTTTATTGTTCTGACCTGACCATGGTTTTATTGTTAGAATTTTAGAAGTTATAGTTATCTTCTTTAACATTAATTAATAATTGCATGTAATGGGATCACTAAAATATAAACAATCACAAAACACAAGATATATCCTGGGAAACCCTCATGGGGCAGTGTTGGGCATAGGCCCATTTTTGGGAAAAGGCACGATGTGGAGGAAAGACAGTTGGCAGAAAGGCATGTGAGGCGCACATGCAAGAATAAGGGAAAGAAATACAACTAGTAGGAAAAGTAGTGGATAAAAACACGCATGTAGAGGGAAAAAGCACGTAAGGCCATCATGCAAGAAGACATAAATAGGTTAGGGTTTTGGTAAGATAATGTAATGGATGATGAGCCAAAAATAGATATAAATAGACACCTAGGAGGTCTAGGGGGGTTGTTGTGTTTTTTGATGGTTGTTATAAGTTACTCGCGTGAGATAGAGTAACAGGTGTCTAACAAAACTATAATCCAATACCCTTTTTGTAATATGTTGAGTTGTGGGAGAGAAAAGTGACTAGACCTTGAGGTTTAGATCGCAGGCTAAGGAGCCTGGTGCGATCTAGTCAGCCTTGTAAAGTTCATGGAGTCTATTTTGTGAATATATGAATGGAGTTGTAGTGCACACGACGTCATATTTGAAAGAACCATAATAGAAGAGATTAAGAGACAAATCTTTGTGGACGTAGCCTAGGAGCAGGTGAACCACAATAAATCATTTGTTATGTGGAATGCTTATTGTTTATGTCTTTGCTATCAATGGTTAGATCTTAGATGAATTTTTTGATGAAGTAGTTAGATTTGTTGATTGACATGCATGAATAAAAGAAAGGAAGAATAACTAAGATAGATGAATGATATAGTAATTGACTGAAGATCACATAGTATAATACCAGATCCCCACTCATTCCTAGGCTGCAAGCACTTGAGCGTTGCAGTCACCCATAGAAATATCTCGGGTGAGACTGCACAGTGCACTTTGTGTACTGTGTTTCCTTCTAGTTTACGAGGAGGGCCGATAGTTTTAGAGGCTTTGTTGGACCCCCAATAGACCCGAACCTGGGTCAATCATGTTAAAGGTATAACTCATAAAATAAACCAACAAATGGTTCTGTTGTCGGTTCGAACAACATAGGATTGAGTGGATGAGATCTGTTGAAGAACTGTTAAAAGAATGTAAGATATGCGGAAGGCATGTCAAAAGAATACCAAATTAGACAAAAAGAAGGTGAGAGAATTCACCACTAGAAGGGGATGTTGAGACCATGGAATCCCACAAAAGCATAGATTGAAAGCTGGTTGAAGACAAAGGAGCTAGAGTTTGCACAACAAGACAACAAAAACCCTAGAGTAACACCACACAAATATCTTGATAAGTATGTGTTTACTGATCTGCATGAAGTATTTTTCTATGATTATCCACACTTATTGCAGGAGTGGATATTGAGGTTGAAGGATAACCATGCAACAAATCAGATCTAATAGTTAGAGTGGACCTTAGTTCAGATTTCACAGTTACAACAGGCAAATAACAAATTCACCCGCGTAGTAGATTTTTGGCTCGATAGTATTGTAGCAAGATTTATAACAGAATTGGAAGTAGATACCGCGAAGTTGTACATCACAACAGACCAAGAGTTTCTACATCAGCCTCGAGGAAGGTATATTATATCTTTGTATACTTCTATTAATAAATTTCTCTATAACAAAGGTGTAATAACAATGGAGTCAGGCAACTAAACTTCCCTGCATGCATGGGGGAAGGGGGGAAGCACTAACATAAAAAAGAGAAATGGAAGGAGAAAGGGATAAAGGAAAGAAGGAAGAATCCTTGGACCCAATCATGATGGATGATGAACAGATCAAGCGGATCATGGTGACACCTGGAAATACGGGTAATGGAGTACCCTACCAATACAAGGTGAACAAAAAGAAGAGAGCCATAGCCGCAAGGGAAGGCTTAGAAAGTGATGCAAAGGAGGTAGAGGATCTTTGGGTTGTGGAGCATATTGAGGAAATGATGCACACAACATATGAGAGGAATACGAGAGGTCCAAGAATGGGAACCGAAGGTAGAAATCCTATCCATATTAACGTTAGTGTGGAACCCATAAACCCATGTGCGACTAACACACCAAAAATAACACCATCATTTAGACAACCGAATTTTGGGAGAAGGAAGACAGTAAGAAGTACATCCACACAAGGAACAACAACTGGGGGAGCCAGTTCAGGAAGCATTAGTCAAGTATCTACACCACGCGGAGGAATCAATTCAACATTGAGGATGGCAGGACATGATCCCACCATTCAGTTACCAAAATTTTGAGGAGAGGCATCAGAAGACCCTGAGAAACAATTGTTTATTTGTGAAAAGATTTGGGAAGGAAAACAGATCATTGATGAAGACACTAAACTTAAGAAACTATCTATCATGCTAAGATACCGCGCACTAGACTGGTACATGATTCTAGACATAAACAATGCACCAAGGATGACAAGGACACTAACAGACCTCAATTAATTATTGATTAATGAGTTCCAGAAGCCGAGATCAGAGGATCAATACATGAATGAGATGATAGAAATCCGATATAAACTAGGAGAATTTGTCTGGGAATTTGACCAGTGATTTAAACGTCTGAAAGAGAAATTGAGGTATGCCATGACTGACATGCACCATAGTCATTTGTTTGTGAATTCTTTGTTACCACACATGAAATACCCACTCAGAAAATAGAAATTCCAATCTCAAGCAGAGGCTCTACAGGAATCCTTACAAATGGAGTATAATCAATACCACAAGAGAGATCTAGCTATAAAGGAGTTGAAGGAGGATCTCAACAATATTACCATTCAGCTCAATCAGAATAAGGGCAAGGACAAACATGAAGTTGTTTGGTGTACCACATGTAGAAAAAAAGGGCACCATAAGAACAAATGTCCAACATTCACACATATATGGCAACTGGGATGCCAAATCCATTGCCGACAGGAGGTCCCTGGTGTGAAATTTGCAATATGCACAAGCATGATCCATATCATTGTCCTATGCTACATAAATACCAGACAGTACCAAAGAATGCATACTACACTTTTTGCAAGTTAGTAGGCCATGATGAAAAAGACTGTGGAACCATGGATATGATGCGGGAAAGGACGTCAGACACATATAGGGTGCAAGATGAAATGATGACAGAGAAATCTACACCTCAATTTAATAATTCACCATCACAGTATAATATTGTACCGTGACAGTGTAACAATGTGCAACCACAATATAACACTGTGCAACCCCAGTATAACCCTACGCAGTATAATCTGGTGCCTCAATACAATACACCATGTGGATATCATGATGGGTACAGAGGGGGAGGACGAGACAAAGGAGGCTTTGCACAGAAAAGAGGTCCAATAGTGTTCCATAACTATTGGAGAAATTTCTATTTTCAGCACACTAGCTCAGTGGGAGTTAACTAACTAGTTTTATTTTAGACTTTCTAATGTTAGACCATCACCATTACGCATGCATTCCTAATTATAGGATGTCATTGCCTATATGAGTGAAGATCACTCACTCATTGATAAGATAATAATATGCATTGATTCTCATTCTTCATTGTGTATCTCTCTTCCTTTTCTTATTAAGATTTGTTTGTGTATGCTTTAACTAGATATCCTATGTAGGTTTCCATGAAACACTGACATGGTATCAAAGATATGTTTCTTGGAGAAAGCTAGACAAGCCAAAGAATAAGGAAAATCAGAGTTTCGGTGAACTAAATCCGTGGTCATAACTTTTAGCAGTGATTTCTCAAAAAATATTAAGATTTTGAGGAAACAACCCTACTGGGAAGTAAATCGACCCATTCTACAAGTGGGTTTTCAACCGTTTGGCGAGATTCCTCATTGTTTTCTCAGAAAGAAAGCCGCAAGATAGCCCTGTTATTGGATAAATCAATGAATGCAAACATATACTAATCCCCCTAGATCCACCTAGATCTAGAACAAAACACGACACGACATGGCACTTTCCCTAGGCTCTAATCATCAAATTTACTACCGAACAAAAGACAATACACATACCTTGTTGTGCTACTTATATGTTTAGTATAATTCACTCATTAATTATCAATCCAGGATTCGTAATCAATAGATTTACAAGACACCAGTAAGAAAGGTAATTTCTAATGTCACGAGTATAGAATTAAACTAGATTATGTATGCTGGAAAGAAATCAAAATAGAAAACTGCAATGCACTTTGGTTGTCTTTCACAGAGAGGCTATCTATTCCATTATGGCACATGCAAGTATGAGATGGAATTGGTTTGAAAGATCAACTCTGTTATCTGACCTAGAAAACTAACTATGCAATCCACACTTCTGAAGGGAAATCACACATCAATCATCAAAGCATAGAATGGGTAGTTCAATAGTCAATATGTTGGTTCTGTTGTGGTTCACAATGAACTTCACTAGTTCTTATCCAAATATTTTTGACTATTGCTGCCAACATCTATGATCACTCAAGGAAATCAAATTCATGAGAACAAAAATAGGGCATATGTGAAAACAGAGCAAGTAAATATCTCTAAGCAATGATATAATGGAAATATTAATCTAAGCTATACTGCTATCATCTAACAGAGTTAAAGATTTAGCTAATTTAATGTTTACACTACTGGAAAACAAATGTTAATGCTAATGTACGAAGAGGCTGACCTTTGTTGGGTGGTGGGCCCTTGCCGCTTCAACAGGTCAGCTAGTGAAGTCTACATGAGGCTTGTCTTCAACACACATATTACTCTTGCTCACATTTCAAAACATAAAATCAAAACTCTCGTTAACAAATCAACTCATACTTAATCATAGATAATCAAAATATGGAGATAAATGACATTCTATTAATCTTCACTCAGAATATGTTCTGTGCTATCACATGCTGCTTCACATATTGGAAATATGCTAACTCTCCTGCACTTCCACCATCCTTGCCACGACTATTTAATAGTCTTAATCGTGAAACACAAGGAGGTGAAGTGATTTGCAAATCAATCAGTTGTTAAGTTCAATCACTCGGTTACATCTTTAGCTTCATCCTCATGACACGAAGTGCATGAGGATGAGGCAATCAACAAACTATTCTTATCATAACCTTGCTAAAGAAAATAGACGTCCACCAATTATCTTAGGAAAGATCTGGAACTTAAGTTAGTGCATTAGGCTCTTCCATATTAGTACCGGATCATAATAGGTAGATGGTATCGGATCACGACAATGCGCAAAAGGTGGTACCAGATCATGACAATGTGTGGCCTTTGGTACCGGATCATAACAGTGTGTGGCCGTTGGTACCAGATGCGTTTGGTACCTGATTCAGACAACAATAGTCTTGGTGCGCAGGTACTGGATAGCTGAGCTGGTATAGGAACGCTGGACATCTAGAGGTCAAAGATTTATATATGACAAATTAAAGCATTAGTACATGAAATATTAATTCCCTAACTCAATAAACCACAAAATGCATGAATTAGCCATACTTTACCTTATGGCCTTATCACTGGCAAATGGTAGTGTTCTTGTCATTGACTTAAGCTTTAGGTAGGCCAAAAAGGTATAGGTGAAGAGTATAATAGGGTAATGGGGATGTCAATTTCGGGTCTCAACATTCCCCCATGCCAAAATCATTGCATGTCCTCATGCAACTGAAAACAAACCCAAAATGTTTCAAAACTTGAGACTGTGTTCTTTACCTTGGTGGATCAATGATGTTGATGGATGAAGCCTCTTCTTTCAGCTCCCTTTTGATGACCCTAACATATTGTAGGAGTCATAATACCTTCTTGAGCTTGTTATAGGTCTCTTCATGGTCATCTTGAAGTTGTTGGCTGGTTTCTTTCAATTGCTCATTTTCCTTTTTGATATACCTGTCCAAGAGTTGATATTCCTTTACTTCTTGTTAGAGTTCCTGATTTTGTTTTTGCAGTTCCCCAATCCTTTTCTTCATTTGTTCTTTTGTCAAGGTCTTTTTTGACCCCATCATCACTGGCTAGATGCACTCCCTTTCCTCGACTTCCTCTCTCATCCCACATAAAGTAATAGTGGCTTGCTCCTCGGTCAAACTAGGGATGTCATCTTGGATTGGTAAATCCTTAGAAGGGGAGGTAAGGTTGATTGGATCTTCTGGTGTATGAGGACTAACTATTGTTTTTCCCTTCTTTGCCATGATCCTCATGGTTCTTTTGCAAGGAGGTATCGGATCAGGGATGCTCACAGGCTTCCTTTTCTTCTTTGCTAATTGTGAAATGGTGATAGGGGGTTGTGCCACAGACTGTTTACTTTTAGTGTCTGAGCTATGCTTCCCTTTCTTCATCATTTTCTAATGGTCCTCTTTCTCAACTGCCACCGTTGAAGTCTCCTCTACTAATTTTTTTTTACCTTTTGATTTGTAGCTTTTAGAAGTCTTGTTGACTGTGGAAGAGGACCCTACTTTTTCATGTTGGCTCACTACCCTAGATGATGGTGGAGTTGTCTTATCCTTCTTTATCTTTTTCTCTTTGGGTTCCTTACTTTTCTTTGGACCATGCTGGGTTTCCTCCATAGATTTGTTTTCTGTGGGAAGGTGTTGTGTGATAAGGGTTTTCCAACTAATCCTTTATTTCCTAAGCTCATGTAAAACTAGCATTTTAATGAGACCTTGATGGTAAATGCTAGTCTTCTCTGTTTTGGAGATGGAATTAACACCTCTTACCATTTTGTTCAAACTCATCCATAGAAAATATGGGAAATCGATTTCAGGGCCTCCTTCAAAATGCAATAGAAGCCTAAGATGATATATGAAGGTCACARCATACTTGCCTTCATAGGTGACAAATCATTGAATACTGGTAATCATTGGATGGTATTCTTCTTTGATGTAGTTCCTAGGGATCCCCTTCTTCCAGTTAGGGTCCTGATGATCTGCCTTCAAGAATTRTTGGCACATTTMTTTGTTAATTCCTACACCTTTGAAGTATTTGGCTCCTCTGCTAGGTAGTCCCGTAACCTCCCTTAAGGTTGATTCATTAATTATCAGTTGTAGATTTCCTATATGTGAAATCTCTCCATCATAGCTCTGTATAAATTCCTGAGRAATCTTCTCRTGCCATCCTGTAAATTTTTTCAGAAATGGTATCCACCCCAATCTAGCATATTTTTCTTGACATAATTGGTACTCCTCAGTTTCCCTATAAATTTGGAAAACTGGTTCGTGTCTAGTAACGACCATCATTATAAGTTGAGAAAAGGATCGGGATGTAGCACGAGGGTTTAGTTAATTGATGAAGGGTTTGGTACCAAAAAGGAGTAGGCTCGAGACTGGAGAAAGCTCATGACAAGGGGGAATATGGTGATGTTGCTGGTAATGAGAATGGTAAGTTTAAGTAAGGATGCCGTAAAATTATGACCAGATGAGGCTTATCTAGATGGCTTTGCCACCAGATAAGCCATTTAATTTCTACCTATTACTATAATGATGAGGATAAGATGTCGGGTGTTCAAGGGATCATTTTGGGATAGGTGATTGGACATTCGGATGGTGAATTTGATGTTAGGTCATGGTTCATGATATAAGATAGGTTCATGAATTTGTTTAAGGAAGAAATATATTTGTGGCTTATCATTGCTATGCATGCTTCATATTTTTATATGATTTTTTCCTTTAACCATGTTCAAGAGCTATGAGAGGATTAATTAGGTTTAGGCATATGGGTATGAGGGATAGGCGCATGGGTTTAATACTAAGGTCATAAGATCTAGTATATCTTTTCATACTTATTATAGTTTTATGAGCATAGGAAATTAAATACCATGTTACCTTTTCTTTCACCTTTGTATGAAAGATACCCATAGCATGTGTGGCTACTTGTAAATTGTCAGAATTCATCCTTTTATACTGAATCTTCTTGAAAACTTGGTAAGGGAATGTCCTGTACTTATGTTATTCTGTTCTTATCTTCTTTGTATTTGGTTCTGCAGGTGGATTATGTGAGTCTGGAAACCAGTTCTGAAGGGGCTCTTTGACCTTCCCCCATGCTAAAGATGTTGTATATCTGTAGGCAAGAAGATTCAACATTTTATATCATAAATGGAGAAAAGATGATAAGAGAAAAAGAAACCAATCAAAAAAAATATTTTTTTAGAAGTACAACTTATCACTTATCATATGATCTCATGCCAAAAAAAATGAAATTGCCCTTCTTTTAATGGATTATTGACAGAGGTAGCATTCAGCAGTGAAATAGGGGAATACATATATGTTTTCCAGAAGAACAGATCCCACCTAACTTTCTTCAGAGTTTTACTATCATTGGATGTTATAGATAAATTTCACAATATGAGTAGATTAGGCTCCCTAGTTAGGGCTCCACTCTTAAGAAGTTTCCTTCTTAGATAGTGTAGGCTTTAGATGTCAGACC
>ML785260.1:377686-429896 GCA_009831015.1 Picea engelmannii
TTTTTCTAAATTGGCCAATGCTTCCTGGAAGTCTTGTCCATGGACTGTAAATTCATCCATGTAGACTTCCACACAATCATTGGTCAAGTTAGAGAAAATGGCTAGGATAGCTCTTTGAAAAGTGGTTGGGCATTGAAAAGTATGAAAGGGAGCACCCTATAAGCATATATGCCCCAAGGGCAGGTGAAAGTGGTCTTTTCCTGGTCTTCGGGTGCTATTTGTATCTGGTTGTAACAACTAAAGCCATCCAAGAATGAAAAATTCTTCTTTCCGGCCAGGGTATCCAACACCTGATCAATAAATGGTAAGGGAAAATAATCCCTATGGGTGGATTTGTTTAACTCCTGGAAGTCTACACATATCCTCCACTTGCCATTTTTCTTGGGAACTATGACAAGTGGAGATACCCATTGACTATCTGAAATGGGGTATATGAGATTGGCTTGAAGGAGTTTCTGCAATTCCTCTTTTACAATATCTTTAAGGGTTGGATTCATCCTTCGCTAAGGCTATCTAACTGGTCTGATTTGGTCATTAGTGTAGATGTGATGTATGCATGTGTTAGGTTGAATTCCTTTCATGTCTGCATAATCCCATGCAAACGCATCAAATTTTCTTCGGAGCATTTCAATCACTTGTGTTGTTTTTTTTGGTTCCAAACTAGAGTTGATATACAAAGGTTTTCCTAGGCTAATCTCAACAAGTTCAGTAGTTTCTTTCTTATCTAAGGAGGTTGGTGATAAATTGTATAATTGAGTGATATCAGGGTGATAAAGTTTGTTGAAATTCAGAACTAAAAATATGTGACAATTCTGCAAAAGACCTTGGGTATTCAATGCAATTTGTGTCAGCCAAAAATAAGCTTAAACTTATTAATCTGATTGTTCTTGTATTCCTTTTACTTTTTCAAGTGTTAATAGAGGTCTGATGCAATCTTCCTCTCCATAAGGGTTTTTTAACTAAATAGGTATTTCCTGTGCCGGTTGGGCAGAAGGGAAGAGGACAAGTTTTTGGCTATGTGTGCCATTGGATATAGTCATCTCACCATACCGACAACTGATAAAGGCATCTACTGTGGCCAGCCAAGGGCTGCCAAGAAACACAGGGTGTCCAGGTTTGGAGGATGATTTAGAATAGATGATTAAAAAGTCTACTGGATATTCGCAAGAAGCTAGAGTGACCGTGACATCATCTAGACTTCTTGCAGGGCTAATGACTGACTTATCTTTCAACTCGATCATGGTTTGGGTTGGTCTTAACTGTTTGATTTGGATATTTTTCATAGTGTCAAAAGGCATTACATTAATAGCTGCACCCAAATCGATGAGTGTTTTTGGTAGAGAAATACCATTAATTTCAACAATGACAACTGGGTTTCCAGGGTCATTATATTTGTATGGCATTTCAGAAATAAATTCAGATAATTATCCCACTACCTAAACAAGAGGAGGTTCCTTCTTCTTCCTTCCTGGTTTATTAATGCAAAGATCCCTTATAATTTTGGCGTATATAGGGATATCTTTAATATCTTGCAGCATAGGTATTTTTATGCACACATTTTGTAATTCATATTCTATATATCTGTGCAAGGGTGGGTCTGGTTTATTCACTAATAGTCTTTTGGGGTAAGGTGGGAGATTAATTTGTTGAGGTACTCGTACAGACTGAGAAGTGATTGGGATAGGAGGAGAGGCCTCTTCTTTTGCAGGGGTGGTTTGGGTGTTTTCTTCCTTAGAATGATTATCATTTTCTTCCTGAATTATTACTGCAGGATCTGATTGGCTTACAACTTTCCCCGATCGTGGTTGAATTTCATAGGTGGGGAAGGTTTGCACTTCTGTATTCTACATAGGGTGGGTGGGTAGATTATTGGGGCTAGGGATTGGCTGGGCAGAGATTGTTGTTGGTCTTGGAGGATTGTGGGCAGCTTGGTTTTGTGGTTGTTGATTGGCATTTATAGATACTTGCTACTGCTGATTAGGATTCAAGGGGGTTGTAAATTGTTGTTGTATAGGAGGTGTGAGTAAGTCTTGCATCTGTGGTGGATTGAATATAGGTAGTAATTGGGAAATGTTTGCAGGGTACTATGGATATGTAGGGTAAGAGGGATTTCCATACATAGGTCCCCTCCAACCTTGTTGCCAAGGCTGAGTTTGCTGAGGTGTCAATTGTGGATAAGTCATTGGGGAAGGACCCCATTTTTGTTGTTGATATTGTGTATTAGGATCATAAAATGTATTGGGATTTTGGGCTCTCCAAAATCTTCTAGAAGGGTATGGTTGTTCTTTTGAGACTCATCCTCCCCTATACATGGCTTGTAGTGTAAGCAAGGTTGGACACTTATGTGTGGGGTGTTCTAGTGTTCACAGACCACGGATTTCTATGACATTTAATGGGAATTCTTTCTCGTTGTTGTGATTCTTTCGGTATCTATGACAAAATATTTCTAAAGCATCTTCTTCTTGTTTCTTTTTTAGTTTCAGAGTATCTAACTGGTTACTTATTGTGCTCAAGATGTCTATTTTAAAGTTCTCCAATAAGTTTCCTAAGGTGACAGCCCCTAAGCTTTGTTTTGTATTTCTACTAAAAGGATCTCTTGGTCCTTTGCCTATTTTAGCTTGTCCTCTTGAGTATCTCCTACAATAATCTGCAATTTCTGAAAAAGGTTTTTGGTGCACATATCTTGAACTCAACAAGTTTAAAACTTCTATGCAATCATCTCTGAGACCTTTCAAGAATACATTTATTACTACAGCTGGGTCTATGGTGAATATTTTTGACTTTTGATAGTTGTATAAGAACCTTTCTAAGTAGTCTTCAGGGCTTTCATCTTCTGTTTGTTGCATTTTAAAAATATCATTTTTAACATTATCCTTACAATAGTCTTGGTATTTTCATAAAAATGTGTCTTTCATTTGATCCCAAGAAAGGATTGTATTTTCTCCTAAGCTCATGAACCATCTTAAGGATGAATCTTTCATTGTAGCAGGAAAAAGATTAAGTTTTTGGGCATCATATGAGTAGTTATAGATTCTACATAATATGTCAAATTCGAATAAAAATAAATCTGGATCTTCAGTTGACATACCTCTGAAAGTGGGTAACGATGATAATGGGATATTCTTCATGCTGGTGTTTCTGGAAATATCCAAGATTGGAAACCCAAAGGTCTCAGTCTCTGTGGCTGCATTTCCTTCTTCTTATGCCATTCTACTAATGGATGGTTCAAAAACTAGATTTTTTGTGTCTCCTAAATGTTCATCAGACTCACGTTCTACCTGTCCCAATACTGATTCTTCCGTTTTAGGTTCTCCTTCTGGAGCCTCAATGGCTCCCCTTGAATTTTCTGTTGGTGGAATTTTTCCTACACCAGTGTCAGTTGGATTAGTGGGGGGGGGTTGTTTTTGAATCTTTGGAGCTTACAAATCTACCCTTGTTATCTCTATATCTATGCATAAAATGGAAATTTGATTCTTTAGCTAAATTGAAATCCTAATTCTATATAGAAGGTAAGAAGGCAACCTGGCTTTGGAGAACCCCACTCTAGTGGCCACATGGATGTTCACTCATGTCTTAAACATTTTATCCTCCTCCCTCAAGCAACCTTTTAAAAACATTAAAATTTATGAAAACAATCTAAGCTAAAAATCACTTCCTACCATTTGCAACTCCCCGACAACGGCGCCAAAATGTTGTGCTACTTATATGTTTAGTATAATGCACTCATTAATTATCAATCTGGGATTTGTAATCAACAGAGTTACAAGACACCAGTAAGAAAAGTAATTTCTAATGTCACGAGTATAGAATTAAACTAGATTATGTATGCTGGAAACAAATCAAAATAGCAAACTGCAATGCACTTTGGTTGTCTTTCACAGAGAGGCTATCTATTCCATTATGGCACATGCAAGTATTAGATGGATCTAGTTTGAAAGATCAAATCTGCTATCTAACCCAGAAAACTAACTATGCAATCCACACTTTTGAAGGGAAATCACACATCAATCATCAAAACATAGCATGGGTAGTTCAATAGTCAATATGTTGGTTCTGTTGTGGTTCACAATGAACTTCACTACTTCTTATCCAAATAGTTTTGAATATTTCTGTCAACATCTATGATCACTCAAGGAAATCAAATTCATGAGAATAGAAACAGGGCATATGCAAAAACAGAGCAAGTAAAGATATCTAAGCAATGATATAATGGAAATCTTAATCTAAGCTATATTGCTATCATCTAACAAAGTTAAAGCTTTAGCTAATTTAATGTTTACACTATTGAAAAACAAATGCTAATGCTAATGTACGAAGAGGCTGACCTTTGTTGGACGGTGGGCCCTTGCCACTTCAACAGGTCAGCTATTGAAGTCTACAAGAGGCTTGTCTTCAACACAAACATTACTCTCACTCACATTTCAAAACATAAAATCAAAACTCTTGTTAACAACTCAACTCATACTTAATCATAGATAATCATAATATGGAGATAAATGACATTCTATTAATCTTCACTCTGAATATGTTATGTGCCATCACATGCTGCTTCACATATTAGCAATATTCTAGCTCTCCTACACTTCCACCATCCTTGCCATGACTATTTAATAGTCTTAATCGTGAAACACAAGGAGGTGAAGTGATTTGCAAATCAATTAGTTGTTAAGTTCAATCATTCGGTTACATATTTAGCTTCATCCTCATGACACGAAGTGCATGAGGATGAGGCAATCAACAAACTATTCTTATCATAGCCTTGCTAAAGGAAATAGACATCCACCAATTGTCTTAGGCGAGATCTGGAACTTAACTTAGTGCATTAGGCGCTTCCATATTAGTACCATATCGTAACAGGTAGATGGTACCAGATCACGATAGTGTGCAAAAGGTGGTACCAGATCATGACAGTGCATGGTCGTTGGTACCGGATCATAATAGTGTGTGGCCATTGGTACTGGATCACAACAGGTAAGATTTTAGTACCGGATGCATTTGGTACTAGATTTGGACAACAACAGTCTTGGTGCATAGGTACCAGATAGCTGAGCTGGTACAGGAACGTTGAGCATCTAGAGGTCAAAAATTTATATATGACAAATTAAAGCATTAGTACATGAAATATTAATTCCCTAACTCAATAAACCACAAAATGCATGAATTAACCATACTTTACCTTATGACCTTATTACTAGCAAATGGTAGTGTTCTTGTCATTCAATCAATCTTTAGGTAGGCCAAAAAGGTATAGGTGAAGAGTATAATAGGGTAATGGGGATGTCAATTTCGGGTCTCAACATACCTTTAAATGTCACTTCCTTATTTTTTTTTGTTCTTGTTTCACTCTGGTGCTCTTGTGATATTAATCCTGCAGTGAGACACAAACAAACCAAAGTGAAAGCAGGGAGAGTATATTCAATGACAACCTATGCATATGATCAAGGAATTATGAAATAAAATAAAGATAATTATATGGGAAAGAAACATGTCATTGTATTATATTAATAATAGGAAAAGAGATTACAACTAGATTCCTTGTTGTCGTAAGGTTCCTTGCAACAGTTCCTTGCTTCCCACACACTTTTGATCCAATAATTCTGAGACTATAGATCTTACATCTATCTTGACAAAATCAAAGCTCAAATCCACTCTAACCAAGCTAATAATTCCAAGCCAAATCCAACTAACTTCCTCCATGAGAGCTCCTCTCCTTTTATAAGTTGAAGAGGATAAGGTGAGGAGGTTAGGATGATCCCACTAAATCATGAAAGTGAGTAATATCCAAACCATTCGGAGGCCACCTCACCATATAAGCTTCTCCTTCTAGAAGCATCGATAAAATGCTCATTTTTCCCACGTACGAAGGCCTCCGCGACCTGGCTATAGTGCATCCTACGGAAATTCTGTGCCATAGCTATAGTGCAGCCTGTGGAAATCAGGCATTTCCACACACCGATTATGGTGCAGCCCACGAAAATCCTCCAAAATAAGTTTTTTATAGAGGAAAACACAACTTCTTTTCTCAAGGAAATTTCTTCTCCCTTCTTTCTTCAGGAATTCAGGCCACTAACCTCTCTGAAGGCAACATATAGGTTTACATCATTAACGATCATGAGGGTGACGAAAATTATGTGTAATAGAGAGGCCCCCAAAGTATGAAGTTAGAATAAAGTGATAGATGAAATACTTTGTTGAGTGTGTGTAGGGAACAAGGAACACGTCGGTCGAAAACCTCTCAATAAACAAGGAAACACAGTGCAATAATATATCATCACTGAGGTAGGCATTCCCATACTCAGAATACAAATGAATCAAAGCATAAATGCCGACATGTGGAGATCCATGTGAAGTAAGACAGGTCATGGCCACCAAACATACACCATGGATCCATGCCATTATGACTCAAATATGAACATAGCCACCAAAATACACTGTGGATCTATGTGTTAAAGACTCAAATTTGAACATAGCCACAAGACATACAATGTGAATCTATGCAAGAGTACAAACTGAATATACTCCAACGCAACTTGAATCTGTGAGAAAAGGTTCAAGGTATTCATATCCACCACTCTAAGTACGAATCTAACCATGCAAATACATGTGTTGAAGTTGAACATGGTAGAAACCACTTGATTACCTGTCAATGATGAGAATCATTAACAAGTGCGAGGTAAATCCTCATTAATGTCAATGATTCCCAAGGTACTCTAGTACAATCCAACGAATGTGAATTAATGAGCTGAAGTTGAACATTTGATGGAATCTCCCGATCAGGGGTCAATAATGAAAACCCACTGTCGAAAGCGAGTAAACCTTCCATTGAGGCATGCAAGTTCCAAGGTACCAATTGGTTTCTAGGTCTGATTCCTGGATAATGAGTCGAAGTCGACAGGAAAAGACTCATCACAGGAAGGCCTTAATGTATCCTCCATCAATGACATGAAACGGGTAAAACGATTTGATGTAGATCAGAGTAACAAGTGATTCAAGACTGACTCAGGGATGGCCGACGCAATAGAAGGCTTAAGGACTGCAGAAAAGGCTAATGCAATAGACAGATTTCTGGGTTGAACTTCTGTTTGAACATATTGATGACACGACAACTATCTTGGAAACACTGACTCAACAATAGGGATCACAGACCAATTTGTAATCTTGTAAAGGTGTATGATCAAGAGACAAGCATATTTTCCAACCTAGACACAAAGAGAGTGAAGGGTATCAGGCTCAAAAATGACTCTTCCATGGAATATAGGTTTAGACACATTTCTTTCCCAATTTCCCCCCACCATTTCTGGTGAGTACCTCTTTATTTTTATGCAAGATTGAGGAGGATAACATATGATTGTAAATGTAAGCTCATCCTTCAGACGAGTCACTCAAAGTATGTTTAATTAACCCTAGGAAGAAGTGGTTCGGTCCCATATGGGTCTTTCGATGTTTTTTTAACGAGTCCAAAGATAGAAAACTCGGAGGTTTTTCATATTTTGAGAGTCTGAAAAACACTTAAAGAGAACTCTCCCAGTTCATTTTTCATAGAGTAGTTCGATAGGACCAAAAAAGTGATAAACTATCGCCCATCAAACATTTTCTTCAAATACTTTTATGAGTGTGAAAAGAACAAGGTCGCTTGGCAATCTTTTCATGTTTAGAGAGTCTGAAAAGAGCTTAAAGGGAATTCCAGTGGGTTCCTTTTTCGTATAACCTTTACGAGTCTGAAAAAGTGATAAAAGTATACTTGGTTACATTCTCATTGATTTGCGAGCACAAGAAAGAACAAAGACCAAGCTTGGGATTGTTTTCATTTTTACGCAAGCTTTAAAACAAAACAAAACTATGCTTGGGATAGATTTTATTTTTACACAAGCTTAAAAACTAAACAAAACTATGCTTGGACTTGGTTTCATTTTTACAAAAGCTTGAACCAGAGGAAACTACGCTTGAGGTAGGCGGTTTCATTTTTACACAAGCTTGAACCATAGAAAACTATGCTTGAGGTAGCTGGTTTCATTTTTACACAAGCTTGAACCATAGAAAAATATGCTTGCGACTTCCCAACGCATGGTTGGTACTTAGCCCCCAGTTTAAGAAGCTAGTGTCTCAACTTCAGCATGAAGTCCAGAGGCTGGAAGAAAATTCCCCCCAAGCTTTGTCTCTTCCAACTACAAAGGCGGAGGAAAGGAAGCTTCAAATACTAGATGAAGGACTTGACTCAACAGAGAGAGGGAAATAAATCTATTTCATTTTTTAACGATCTTGCCACAGAGAAGAAAAACTATGCTCGAGAATCTAGGTTCAATCCCCAAACCTCTGTTTCATTTTTTAATGAGCTTGACACAGAAACAAGAACTATGCTCATAACCTCTGTTTCATTTTTTAACGAGGTTTCCACAGAGACGCAAAAAACTATCCTCATAATTGGTTTCATTTTTTAACGAGATTGAAATCAGAAAACCATGCTCAAAGATAGTTTCATTTTTTAACGAGTTAGAAATTAGAAAATCATGCTCGAAGATGGTTTCATTTTTTAACGAGCTTGAAATTAGAAAATCATGCTCGAAGCTGGTTTCATTTTTTAACGATCTTGAAATCAAAAAATCATGCTCGAATCTCTCCTTGATCATGGATTCCAATAGAACAATGCTCTGGAAGGACACCATGTCAAGGGACAAAACTTGGTCATGGCCTCCAAGAGATCTTCACTCGATGGAAGAAACACACTCTAGAAGGAACACATGTCGAGGGTTGCAATAGGGGTGAGGAGATCAAACTCTAAAGACCCTATCAAAGAGATAACCATGCCAACTAACAGATCTAGGTCATCAGAAGCTAAAGTCATGGGAGACAATGCCACATAATTAAAATGCGGTGGGGGTGATACCATCTGCATATAAGAACCATTTACGGAGGTAATCCAGTTAGGACCAAGGAATGAAAGTTGATCAATAGTCACCATTCTTCCATCGTGAGGAAAATATATCATGCAAAAAAGAGTGGACACAATATCTTTCATGGAATAGACATAATCCCTCCCAAGGAGTAAAGAAAAATCCAAAGGGTCTTGGACTACCATGACATCAATAAAGACAATTTTCCCTCCCAAAGTTATAGTAAACTAAGGAAGGGTCCCTAAAGGTTGATTTGTTATTCTGTTGAAAGATAATAGATTATGCATAACCGGTGCAAGTTGAGGACAACCCAAAGCTTTCCAAGAAAAAGAGGAAAAAATACTAACAGACACACCTTGATCTATTAGTGTATGAGGAACGTCCCGACCAAAAACCTGCACTGTAATCTGGAAAGGAATGTGAGAGGGAAGACGAGGCCCAATTAGCACACCCCAATTGAAAATGATGGTCTCATTACTTGGAGGGGGTTCCACGGGAGAAGGTGGAATACCCCCCGGCATGGTAGAGTCTATATCAATGAGAAAAATGTGGGCAGTATCGGGTTTACTCTCGAGAGGGAGTGTAGGATCAACTGATAATGACATCAAATCGACCACTTGTGTTTCATTCTCCAAGGGGAGAGTGGGGTCGACAGGCAGAAATAGATTGACCACTTGGGTTTCACTCTCTAACGAGAGAGTGGGATTGACTGAAGATGGGATCGAATCAACCACTTGGGTTTCACTCTCTAACGGGAGAGTGGGATCGATCGAGGATGGGATCGTATCAATCACTTTGTCAACTGGTTCAACCAAGGATGTGACTGGATTGACAACATGATCAACCAGATTGACCGATGAAGGGGACGAATTGATCATTCCATCAACTACAGGTGGGTCGAGAGTAAGCTTGTGATAAGAAGCTGGAAGTTGAGGCTGTGAAACAATCATATCTTCCAGGAATTTCGAGGCTTCATCCATACGAGGGAAAAGGTGAGTTAGATGATTCCCTTTGCATAACATACATGGGAACTTGACTTGACTTTTCTTCTTCCAAACGACATCGTGACTAATTGATAGGAAGTCATCAACATGTTGTTCATAGGCTGACGACATGGGTTGGCGAGGGTGTGTAGACCATGCTTCCATAACCTTGGATAGACCAGGGAAATCCTTAAGAAGATGGCTACCCTTACAAAGCCTACACGGGTACTTGGGCTTACGGGTTTTTTGGGTGATCTTGACATTATAAACACCCCTAGCACGATCAACAATAACTAGTTGTTTTCCAACATGTTTGGAAGTGGTTGGAAGTTTGTATCCTTGCTTATTTTTCTTCTTCTTATTCTTCCTTTTCGTCTTCTTATTATTCACCGAGCTACTAGCTTGAGAGATTTCACTCGGCGAAGAAGATGAAATGGAAGAAGACCTTGCAAGTGAAGAAGGTGGAGAAGATCTTACAGGTGAAGATAGTGAAGGATCAAAATGAGGTTGATGTTCTTGGGTGGAAGTTCTTACAACAGAAGAACTTACTGCATTTGGAATTAACTGAGTGGAAAACAAGCACACCGACAATCCAATAGTGAGAACTGGAAGGCTCAAAGTAGCGATGTGAGAAGGAACAATGATCTGGATTTATGTAGGAACACAATGAAATACATAAATACACATAAACGCAGAGATGTAGTGGAAATAAGACTTCGTTTCATTAATAACAAATGACTGAAAAATGCTTACAGACAGAATGGAAATAAACTAGCTAGGGCGTTGGTAGCTTATCTCTGAGAAGAGAGGTGGTGGCTACTAGCCTATGAAATTATTGTTACAATGAGGCTCAAAGGCCTATATATTACTGAGAAAAAATGGAAAACCCTAAACATCCAAAAATCTAACCCTAGGAGATGAAACGCCAGAATATGGGCCTCATTGGGGTAAATTGTTACATCAATTTCCCCAGGTCGTAACTTTGGCATACTATCTCCATTTGTCGCACATGATACATCGTTAGAAAGATCTATCCGAGGAATACATTGCTCACAATGAATATTGATTCTGGAACAAAATCATCTTCGCCAGAGCAGTCTTTCCCAAAAAACGTCATTTAGGGCCTCAAAACAGCTCCAGAAGTTAAGGACCCGAAGAACTGCTAAAAATAGTAAATTGTGCTACAATTAAGGAAACTGAAAAACTGAAAGAAACAATGGTGTGGGTCCAAGTGGAATAGGTGGGTGGCCACCAATATCCACCTAGATCAGTCCTCTCCCCTTAGGAAGCAATGGTCCCCATTGCATTGAGTTCCTCCATGAGATGAGGAAGCTTCTGCTGAACTTGGTCCCTGGTGAGCCACTTGCTCTGGTGAAGGAGTTGGCCTGCTTTGACAACTCAATATAGATAGATCCTCTGTTGGAGAGTGTTCTTGATCCATGTGTCCATAATTTGATCAGTTGTGGCTTGTTCCATGCAATCTGGGTTTAACTCTGTTGGTGTGAGTTGTTCTGCCATGTCGGATGTGTCTAGTAGAGGTGGAAAGTAGGGTCGAAGGCAGTCCACATTGAACAATGGGTGCAGACCAAGGAATAGTGGAATACCGAGCTCAAAGGCATTGTCCCCTATAGCCTTGGTGATGGTGTATGGCCCATATCGGAGTGGGCGAATCTTGTGGTAGGGTCCAGCGAGGTGCTCCTTTTGCAAATGTAGCCACACTTTCTCACCCACCTGGAAGTTGTGTGGCACCCGATGTTGATCATGTCGTTGCTTGTACTTAGCATTGGCTCTGTCCAAGATGTCATGAAATTGTTGGCAGATGTGTTGAATGAGCTCAATGAAGTTGTTTTTCTTGTCAGCCTCAGACTAGACATGGGTTGAATCTGCCCGAGTAGCCGCAAATGGCATGGCTATGTCAATGGGACATAGTGGCTGGAATCCCAAGCCCACTTGAAAGGGGTTGTGGATGGTTGAGCTATGGAGAGCCCGGTTGTAGCTTTTTTGTACATATGGGAGGCTCTCATCCCATGTGCGTGGATGCTTTGATTTGTACATGCACATAATATGTACAATCATCCGGTTGATGACCTCTGTCTGGCCATCAGTTTGTGGATGGAAAGCTGTGGACTTGGTGAGCTTGGTGTCCAGCATCAACCAGAGGTTGGACAAAAATGTACTGAGGAACTTGTTGTCCTAATCTGAGATGATAGACTATGTTATACCAAAGTGTACCCAGACTCATTCAAAAAATAGTTTAGTAGTGGCTTCTTTTGTGATATTCTTCTTGCAGGCCATTATAATGGACATCTTCGAGAATCGATCGACGACCACAAAAACATAATCATTGCCATTCTTAGTAGAAGGAAGGCCTGGCATGTAATCCATAGAGATGGATTCCCAAGGTCGACTAGGGGTAGGAAGCGGAGTATAGAGGCCTTGCTTCTTGATGGTCGATTTGGCAATGGCGCAAGGAGTGCAAGACTTGATGTACTTCCCGACATCCTGTCGAAGGTTCCACCAATAGAAATACTTTTGCAGTGATGCCATGGTTTTCTCGACCCTGAAATGCCCCACGACATAACTGTAGTGCACCTCCCAAATCATCTTGGCACGCTCTCTTGAAGGAACACAAAGGTGTACTAGGTGACAAAGCAGGGCATCTTGGAGGTGAAAATTGGGAACTTGCTTACCCTCCAAGAGTGTATTGTATGTGTGGCCGAATTCTAGATCACTTGTGTAGAGAAGCGGCCAATTGGAAGTCTCATGCCCACAAGAGTTGAACACAGTGGTTAGCGCCATGATGGGTGGTCGACTGAGGCAGTTTGCAACATTGTTGGTGATGCCTTTCTTGTACTTAACGTTCAAATGAAACTGTTGTAGGTATGTGGACCACTTTTGATGGCGATCATTCTACAACTTCTCTTGTGTCTGTATGAACTATAGGGGTTGGTGGTCTGTGTGGATGACTGTTTCCTTTCCCAAAATGTAATTCTTCCATTTCCGAAAATCTTGGACAATGTAATACATTTCTTTTTCATAAGTGGGATACTTTCGGACTGTGTCGGAAAGTGTCTCACTGTGATATGCCACTAGATGCCCATGTTGAGTAAGGACTACCCCAATGGCATTGTTAGAGGCATCTATATCAATCTCAAATGGTTATTGCAATTCTGGTAATGTGAGCACTGGCATAGAGTAGAGGCGATGCTTCAACTCCCCGAATGCCTTCTATTGAGATTCATACCAAAAGAATTTTTCTTTAGCTCCTCCCTAGGTGACTTGACTCAAGGGCCAAGTGATATGAGAGAATCCCAACACAAACCTACGGTAGAAATTGGCAAGACCTAAAAAGCTGCAGCTCTTTGTTAGGGTGGTTGGGGCTAGCCAATCCTGAATGACTTGGATCTTTGCCAAAATCGAATTTCTCCAAAAGTGAACCTGGGTCATGCCAAAAGTGAATTTCTCCAAATTGGCACACAACTTGTGTTGTCTCAGTGTTTGGAGGACCTATCGGATGTGGTGGAGGTGCTCTTCCCAAGTCTGGTTGAAGATCAGAATGTCATCCAAGTACACCACTAAAAATGGGTTGGTGAATGGTCGTAGGATGTCGTCTATTAGCCTCATGAAGGTTGCAGGGACATTTGTCAACCCGAATGGCATGAACAACCATTCGAAAAGACCCTCCTTGGATTTGAAGGCAATCTTCCACACATTAGAGGGTTCGATTGGTACCTGGTGATACCTCAACTTCAAGTCGATCTTGCTGAAATATTTTTCCCCCTTGAGTTGGTCCAGAAGGTCATCAATTTGTGATATTAGGTACTTATTCTGAACAATGATCTTGTTCAGTGCTCGATAGTCAATGAAAATTCTCCAAGTCCCATCCTTCTTCTGCACCAACATGATCGGGCTCCCACAGGGTGATGAACTCGACCGGATGTGACCTTTCTGCAACAGCTCCCGAATCTGCCTCTTGATTTCATCATTCTCTAGAACAAAGTGTCGATAGATAGGTCCATTGGGAAATGGCACACCTGGGGTCATATCAATGGGGTGCTTGACCTGGAAGTGTAGAGGCACCCCTGCAGGGGAGGTGAAGACGTCCTCGTACTCCTCCACAAACTTATCCATCTATTGTTTTCATGCAACAGGGCCCTGTATGGAGGTCATGGCCACAATCTTCCTCTTTCCCTAAGGGCGAATCATTAGGAAAACAAATTTCCTAGTTTTGGAAATGAGCTTACTGCATTGCTTTTCAGTAACCAAAGAGATGGTGGTAGGCGGTGCTATCTCCGGTATCCTGTACAGCTTATTGCCCAAGGTGATAATAAAAACACGATGCCTGGATTCATACACAACATGTCACTTCCATAAGTATGGTTGGCCTAATAATACATCAGAAACATCAAGAGGAGCAATGTCACATAATACCTCATCCGTGAAGGGCTTGATGCTATAGGGAAGGCAACATTGTTGGCTAACGTGGAGGTCTTGTCCTTGGTGCAACTAACCAATAGTGTATGGTTGTGGGTGTGTTGTGGTTGGCAAGCCCAGCCACTTCACGACCTCTACCGAGATGAGGTTCTTCTGGCTCCTACTGTCGACAATGAACTGCAATGGGGAACCCTTTACCCACATCTTGGAATGGAAAAAATTCTCTGCCTCCTCTAGATCTCCTGGTTCCTCCTTCTAGATCTTCATGGTGGCAATGGTGGCATTGAGCTCTGCATCAATAATCTTCTTCCCCCTATCATTCCCCTTGTTGGGTTCTAATTCAGAGTCAGAGCATGCATCTGATTCAGAATCCTTCAACTTGGCTACGAGTGACTGCTTGGCCCGACACTCACTTGTGTTGTGAGTGGAGCTCTTCTGGAACTCACACCACTTCCTCGTGTCCTTTTTTGGCTTCATGGTGTTTTTCTTTGCTTGTGGCTTTGGCAGGTTATCCTGGGCCGCCTTGCCTTATCTTGGTCCTTTGTTCTGTGGTTTGTGGGTACCTTTCCCTTGCTTCTGATTCGCAGACCCAAAGTCTCACCTTTTCTGTTTGAACTTTTTCTCAATCTTGGCAGCATATCGGTACGCCACACCAAGCAAGGAGATGTCAAGGAACTCCATTTCCTTCTGAATGTATCTATGCAGACAACTGTGGTACTTTAACACCAAATGTTTCTATGAATCTTTGATACCCAACTTTGTGCGTAGGGTATGAAACAGATTCATCATCTCATGCACATCTTGGTCCCTTTGTTGTTGCAGTGTAGTCCATTGTATGTATTTGTCCTCATAGCTCCCCATGGGATAATATTGTTCCTTGATGGTGTCTCGAAAAGAATTCCAAGTGGGTGTGGCGAAGAACATAGAGGGTTCCCCCTCACCCTGTTTCTCTGAGTAGGTTTCCCACTAGTCCTTAACACGGGGGGCGTCTTTGAGGAGTGAGAAAATAATCCTTTCTTGATTGGAAAATTCATGAACCAAGAAATATCCTTCTAACAGATTCAACCATCTATCTATGACATCTGCATCTATTTGGCCCTCAAATATGAGAATGTCAAAGTTTACTTGTACCTTAAAAGGAGTGGCACCTCCAGAGTGGATGTTGGATGTTGATGCACTGCTAGTGGGAATCCGTTGAAGAATCTCGACAAAGTTGTCCATCATCGCGTTCCTTTGTTTCTCGCAGGCCTCCTTGAGTAACATTTTGATAGGATCTCCTGCTCCCTTATCTTTCTTTTCATCCCCCATGGGCAGTCGTTGGGGTTTGCGAGATTGATCTTGCAAAGGTTCAACTAGATCGAGCCCCAACTCCTTATACCCCGACCTCGTTGGGGACATGCAAAGAAATATTGAGAATGAGCAGAGCACTCTGATACCACTGATCCAAATTTATGTAGGAACACAATGAAATATAGAAATACACATAAAAGAAGAGATGCAGTGGAAATAAGTCTTCATTTCATTAATAACAAATGACTGAAAAATGCTTACAGACAGAATGGAAATAAACTAGCTAGGGTGTTGGTAGCTTATCTTTGAGAAGAGATGTGATGGCTACTAGCCTTTGAACTACCTGTTACAATGAGGATCGAAGGCCTATATATTACTGAGAAACAATGGAAAACCCTACAAATCCAAAAACCTAACCCTAGGAGATGAAACGCTAGAATATGGGCCCCATTGGGGTAAATTGGTACATCAATTTCCTGGGGTCGTAACTTTGGCATACTATCTCCGTTTGACGCACATGATACATCGTTAGAAAGATCTATCTTAGGACTACACTGCTAATAACTAATATTGAGTCTGGAACAGACTCAAATTTGTCAGAGAATTCATGCCCAAAAAACATCGTTTAGGGCCTCAAAATAGCTCCGGAAGTTCAGGACCCGAAGAACTGCTAAAAATAGTAAATTGTGCTACAATTAAGGAAACTGAAAAACTGAAAGAAACAACGGTGTGGGTCCAAGTGGAATAGGTAGGTGGCCACCAATATCCACCTGGATCAACCAATGTTTCCATAAAAAGGAAAAACAAAAGGTTCCCCTAGAGCAGGTGTTCCTTCATTGGTCATTTCGGGAATTGACACCATATAAAACAAATCCAACCTAGAGTTTTCTAGGGAAAACAAACAACACACACTAAAAATCTAGGAAGCAAGAAAACAAACAAAACCTTCTCACAATGAGCACACTAGTTGGTGATGAAATCCAACATTGTGGGAACAAAGTAAGAAGGGGTTGAGATAGAGCGAGTGGAAAATTTACGTTGATGACCTGCTTAACAGACTTACGCCTTAGTGCAAGATGCCACGCAGTAATTATGGATTTACCCTCCAAGGAGCCCGACTGAGTTTGGCCAACGTCGATTCCAAGTACTGTGAAGACTTGTCCCTCCACAGTCACCTCGTGTAAAGAACCTAAAGAGAAAGGCCACTAAGGTTAGCAATTGCTACAATGATTCCTGGGGAAATAGTCGACAGTCCAATCCACGTACAAGGGAAGGGTATATATCCTGAAATCAACTTGAAAGGATTCCACTCATCATTATGGGTATACCTTCAAGCGACCCCCATAATACGTGCAATCTCTACACCAAGACCAACAAAGAAGGGTGAGTAACTCTGCCAATCTCAATGTGACCTCGTGATTGACCCTTGTGTTAGAAGGGCTTCCCAGAACAAAATGTAATAAGTGGATTTTACTTCTCCCTAACTCAAGATTCTATGTTTGTTTTCATCTTTGGAAAGTTATCTTTCACACCTATTCCAAAGCCCTACAACTAATCTAATGTAGGTTTGCTACGAGAAAATATAAAAATGTCTAATCAATTTTTATAAGCGCTTTATTTTGTGGCTATTGTTACTCAAAAGGAAAAATGACATGGACAATATGGTGTTTTGACCGACTTGAAAGTTATTCAAAGAGATGAGGATGCAATATTTTCATTTCTATGAAAGCTATGCTACGAGAAGGAGAAAACATTTATCATTCCTAGATGCACAATGTCCCAAAATTTCTAAACTCATCAATATCAAGATTTTCAAGAAATGAGACAAATAGACTGTACACCCATACACGATTCATGCCCCCCCTCAGCCATGAGGGGGAAAATGCTTCAGAATTTAAGAACAAAAAATGGCAAGAATCATGCAATTTCGCTACTTCAAATGCAAGGATGCCCCCAATCTAATATAAAACAAGAAATTAAATATTTTTTTTTCAAATATAGCTAAAAACAATAGGAAATAGATATGAAACAAAGAAACCCAAACAATTTTCTCTTTTAACATGAACTATTCAATAAAATAAAAAGAAATCCTTTCACCAAACAATTTTAAAGAAAAAACAATGCTTTGTAGCAGAAAGACACTTAGAGGAAGAGATCAAATCTTTCAAAAGAAAACAAAGAAAAAATAAGGCAGATATAGTTGAAAGCAGATTCAAATTTTGTCAAGCAGACTGTAATTAGATCCAACAAATCACCCCAAAATCATATCACAGATCTGGGCAGGGAAAACCACCAAATAAAAATTCTTTCACAATTTCCGCAGGCTGGAAGACTAGTAAAGTGCGGGAATCACTGATTTCCGTAGGCCAGATATGGGTAGGGCATGGCATTTCCGCATTGGTCAAAGTAGGTAGGGCATGGAAATCCTAAGTCGTCGCACTGTCCCTCAAATTAGGGTGCGGAAATAAAACAAAAATCGAAAAAATTAAAAATTGAGAAGGTTTTCCAATGAAGTTTAACAGTCAGAGAGTCAATTTGGAACTTCCAGTGACTCAAAAAATAGAAACCAAGCAATCAAAGCAAGAAAACAAGGAAAAATAGGAAAACATTCATATCCCCAGTGGAGTCGCCAATTTTGTTATTGATTAAATCGGTGGATGCGGACATAGACTAATCCACCTAGATCCACCTAGATCTAGAACAAAACACAACAGGACATGGAGCTTTCCCTAGGATCTAATCATCAAATTTACTACCGAACAAAATACAATACACATACCTTTAAATTTCACTTCCTTATGTCTTTATTGTTCCTGTTTCGCTCTGGTGCTCTTGTGATATTGATCCTGTAGTGAGACACAAACCAACCAAAGTGAAAGCAGAGACAATATATTTAATGACAAACTATGCATATGATCAAGCAATTATGCAATAAAATAAAGATAATTCTATGGGAAAGAAACATGCCACTGCATTATATTAATAATAGGAAGAGATATTACAACTAGATACCTTGGTGTCATAAGGTTCCTTCGAATAGTTCCTTGCTTCCCACACACTTTTGATCCTAGAATTCTGAGACTATAGATATGAAATCTATATTGACAAAAGCAAAGCTCAAAGCCACTCTAACCAAGCTAATAATTCCAAGCCAAATCCAACTAACTTTCTCCATGAGAGATCCTCTCATTTTATAAGTTGAAGAGGATAAGGTGAGGAGGTTAGGATGATCCCACTAGATCATGAAAACGAGTAAGATCCAAACCATTCGGAGGCCACCTCACCATATAAGCTTCTCCTTCTAGAAGCATCGATAAAATGCTCATTTTTCCCATGTACGAAGGCCAATGTGACTTGGCTATATTGCAGCCTGTGGAAATTCCCCACCCTAGCTATAGTGCATCCTGTGGAAATCAGGCATTTCGACACCCCAACTATGGTGCATCCCACGGAAATCCTCCAAAATAGGGTTTTTATAGAGGAAAACATAACTTCTTCTCTCAAGGAAAGTTCTTCTCCTTTCTTTCTTTAAGAATTCAGGCCAATAACCTCTCTGAAGGAAACAGATAGGTTTACATCATTAATTATCATGAGGGTGACAAAAATAATGTGTAACAACCTCCTGAAACTTATACGAATCTATGGTTGTACCTTTCTACAGTGATTGCTCCCAAAATATTAAGTTTTTGAGGAAATGGCTCATAAGAGAAGTAAATCAACCCATTCTGCAAGTGGGTTTTCAACCGTTTGTATATATTCCTCAATGTTTGTTCATAAAGTAATTCAGAAGATCATCTCTTGAAACTGATACGAATTTTCACTTAAAGTGCCCTTTCTGTCATGATTTCTTATGTTTTGACTTGCAGATTGAGAGTAAATTTTTAGGGGTTCTTAGAAACAATGGGAGAGATGGATATGAAAACTATTATATATTAAAACTTGGTGGTAATCCTCACACCATACAATTATTTTGATTGGAATCCCAAGGTAGAATTCCAACTCAAAAGGAAAGGACTATATAATTTGACGATGACGACAAAAACATAACCTACATCAACGATTGAGAAGATGAGATGGGTGAATTGTAAGGATGAGGCCACATAAATACTTCTTGAGTTAATCTCCACTGATCTATGGTTTCATGTTGCCACATGAAATACTTTAAACTATATCTAGACCACATTGGAAGGACTCTTTGGAAAGCAGGATGAGATGCGAGGTCATATGCTTGAGGTAGAGTTGAATACCTTAGACCTTAAAAGTTTTGATAATATACAAGATTTCTTTACTAAATTTAAATATTTGATTTTGATCTTGGGTGAATGTGGTATTGACAAGTCTACACAAGAAAATCAACTTATTCTAACAATCTTGGCCAAGCTAGGACCAAAATACGCTATATATGTCTCCAATTTCCATTCTAGCAGATGTCTTTTTGGAACAAATTGGAAAATGCCTACATTAGCTCGGTTCATTGAGTCTCTTACACAATAGTAGACAAAACTCATATAGATAGGCCTCATGAATATCCCAAAGCACATGCACTCACTATGCATGATGGAAAAGGGTCATCTAAACAGAACGGGAAGGAGGGATATTCCAAACCCTTTAATGATTCTTTAGGTTTGAAAGACTCTTCAAATTCCAATAAGAAGAAGAAGGGAAAGTAGTGCACTTACTTCAATAAATCGAATCATGAAGAATCCACATGCATGAAGAAACAGATCGATCTTATGGCACAAACACTTCAGCAGAACAACCTTAGAAGCTTCATTCCAGAGGGAGTCAAGAAGCAGAAGGGAGAAGATCCTCATCCTAAGAAAGGTAATCATCATTCTTTGGTTGCAATTAATTCCTCAAATGATTCATGGATTATAGATCCTGGTGCATCCCATCATATGGCAGTGAAAGAAGAAGTTTTCTCTTCTTTGAGTCCATGCTCAAGACCCCCTATTCTCATGGGGGATGATACTCTAGTAGCAGTAGCAGGATAAGGGAGAGTGGAACTCAATAATGGTAGTTTTGAGAATGTTTTACATGTTCCAAATATTTCTATGAATCTACTCTCAATTTATCAGATCACTCAGAATGGTAAAAATCTTGAATTTACATCAGATTCAGTTTCAGTAATTGACATGAATGACAATTCCCTTATTGCAATTGGTGAGGTGGATCACAGGTCAAGGTTGTATAAATTCACTAAGTTTTATGACGATGACTGCTCTATTATACTTACACATAAGGACGATACTTTGCATGCAAATCCAGTGCAACATGCATATACTCTTGTTCTTCCATCAGTTTCAGGCATCATAGATGATTCCATACACTCAGATTCTATACATAGAAATAAGTAGGTAGTACAACCAGATAAGAATCCAGCACCGAACCTTTAGCAGATGCCTAAGAAGGCACAAAACACACTTTAGGCAACAGGAAACCTTGCAGGGAATCCATTGGATTTGAGGATGACTCGATCTCAGCGTGAGGATCCTTCTCATGTACTTTCAGCTTCAGAACCTACGATGCCCATGCATTGTTATATGGTTCAATCTATTGATCCAAAGAACTACAATAGGGTTGTGGGAAATCCATTATGGCAAGTAGCCATGCAAAAGGAGTATGACTCACTCCTATAGAACCAGACTTGGAATCTGGTTCCACTTCCATCTGAAAGGAATATTTTCAGGTGCAGATGGGTCCATGAGATCGAGAGGTACAAGGCCCAACAGGTTGCCAAAGGAATTCATTAGATCCATAAATATTTCTACATCTTCATGAATACTTTCAGTGAGCCAAAGTTTCAGACTTTGTGGGATCGTCTTGCAATGAAGAACACAGTTGCCTAGCAGCTTCCATTTTCTTCTTTTGATACATTATCTTTTGAGGGGGGGTTTTGTTCCCACGTGGTTTTCTCTCTTTCCTCGTTTTTATTTAGTGTTCATTAGTTTCATTGTACATGAGTACCTAAAATGGCCTAGTAGCCAGGACTCATTTTTTACTCCATAGTGATGTTCAGAGGGGGTGTTGGAGAAATTTTTATTTTTGGCACACTAGTTTAGTGGGAGTAACACTAGTTCAGTGAGAGTTAACTGACTAGTTCTATTTTAGACTTTCTAATCTTAGACCATCACTATTATGCATGCATTCCTAATTATAGGATATCATTTCCTATATGAGTGAAGATCATTCATTCATTGATAAGATAATAATATGCATTGATTCTCATTCTTCATTGTGTATCTCTCTTCCTTTTCTTGATAATCTTTGTTTGTGTATGATTTAGCTAGATCTCCTGTGCAGGTTTCCATGAAACACTGACAGTAACTGCCAACAACTAGGGCACTATGCAAGAGAATTCCCTCTACCACCTATGACATGCATGTATTGTCGCACAGTAGATCACAACACAAAGGATTGCACAACACTATTGAGGAAGATACAGGAGAAACAAAATCAGAACAATCCAAACGTATAGTGGATCTCTACAGAATCTAGACAAGATGACAGGAACATCAACATAGTGACATGTGGAGGTGCTAAAATAGGATATGATGTGGCTAAAAAGGAACCAGTACCACACCAGTGGATTAAGAAGAATACCAAGCCACCCAAGCAATTTGATGTAGAAAAGGAGAAGGATACCTTTAAGGAGGCCATACAAGAATTTCTCAAGCATATTATTTCATCTACATCTACCGCACAACACACCCAAGAAATCCCAATGTATGAAATGATGTCAACACTGGACCATACCAGTGAATCACACCCAGGAAACCAAGTAAGTTGTATTAAAGCTTTCTTGCAATCCTGTATTCAATTATTTAATTATCCATCATATGTAATAGTATTACATAATTGGTTAGATAGATGTACCACAAACTCCAAGGGAAATTTAGAACAGAGGATAGTCAGTGACCTCCATGCCAAAAGGAGAACCAACAAAGAATTTATATTGAATGCCAACATACGAGAATTCAACATGGGCGATGTGATATTAGATGTGGGATCTGAAGTGAATTTATTACCCAAAAAGACATGGAAATTCATGGGAGAACCTACCTTAAGCTACTCACCAATACAACTAAAGTTAGAAAACCAACACAAAGTTCTACCAATAGGGAGGCTGAAAGGAGTGATAGTAGATATGGATGGAGTGCACACTAAGGCAGACTTCGAAGTGATCAAAATTGTGGATGACACAACACCATATCCAACCTTACTGGGATTGAATTGGGCATTTGAAAATCAAGCGATAATCAACTTGAAGACCAGGAAGATGACATTTGAGTCAGGAAAATACAGGGTTATTGTGCCTGTAGATCCATCAGAAGATGAACGATTTGTGGAACCAATAATTCTATACCTAGAAGAAATTAACCAGTTGTATCGGACCACCACTGACACCGAAGATTACATTAACCCAACTGTCGATGGTGTACTTAACTAGAAAAGTACCACATCATGTTCTTCCGACTTAGACACTAGTCTCAAAAATTGGCAGCAACTCCTACATGAGGTCTCAACCAGAAGATGCGCTCGAATAGACCACACAGTAAGGTGGGTTGGGACAAAATTCAGAGAACCTCCAAGTTTCCATGGAATCAACGACTTGGAAGAATTCCTAACGAGATATGAGGAAGAAGTATCAGATAGTCAGATATTGTTAGCTCTCGACATCACACTTAAGGATACACCTACATATGGTGGGGCACACACAAAGAAATGGTCAAGGACTGGTACCAATGTAAGCAATTACTACTAATCAGATTTGGCGCAGAACAAAGAAGCTACCAACAGTAGAAATATGATGGATAGGGGGCACCAGCGGAACACTTGTAGAAGTGCAAATAACTATGGAAAATGACACCCCCAGAGGAATGGCCTCATCATTTTGTACACACATTAGAGGGCATCCCAACAAAATGGTATACGGACCAGGAACTGTGCAGAGGAAATACGAGCTGGCTAGTGCTACAACAGAACATTATAGTCACTTTCTCATTTGAGCATGAGAACCCCAACATAGATGCAACCATTAAACAAATAAGAGGGGTGATATTCATTAAGGAACCATAAGTTGAAATCATAACAAAAGAACAAAAGGAGAATAGATGGACAGTGAAAGAACTGTTGTCATGCTACCATGTGTAGGAAGAAGTATCAGATGAAGATGATCCACGTGATATTCAGATTGAGGAAGTTGAAGGAGAAAGAGAAGTGGAAATTCCACCTCTAGAATCAAAATTAATTGTTGCACCAATCAAGGTGAAGAAAGTCAACATTGGCACAGTTGAGAATCCCAAAATGAACAACATTGGAGACTACTGGGACGAGCAAATAGTGGATAGGATAACATAATTATTGCGCGAGTAAAATGACCTATTCCCAACTACCTTTACTGAAATGAAGGGTATTGCAGGAGAACTTGGAGAGATGAAGATCCCTCTTAAACCGGAGGCAAGACTTATCAAACAGAGGCCTTACAAATTGAACCCCATCTACAAGCAGAATATAAGAGAAGATATCGACAGAATGTTGGAAGCAGGAATCATAGAACTAGTAGAAGAATCAAAATGGATAAGCCCCATGGTAGTTCAAGAGAAAAATCAAGGAGGCATAAGAATATGTTTATATCTAGTAAAGATCTATGATTCTTTCCTACATGACTGCTTCCCTACACCCTTTACAGACGAAGTCCTAGAAAATGTGGGAGGCCATGAAGCATAGTACTCATTAACTAATGGATTCTTAGGATACCAAAAAATCAAGATAGCACCAGAAGATCGACACAAGACTACCTTTTCAACATAATGGGGATCCTACCAGTACACATTCATGCCTTTTGGACAGAAAAATGCACCAACAATTTTCTCCAGAGTAGTCATTGTTGCCTTCAAGGACTTCATCCATTAGTTTCTAGAGGTATATTTGGATGATTGGACAGTATACATCCTATTGAAGGATCATGTAGAGGTGTTGAGGATGATGTTATAAAGATGCAGGGAATGCCAAATATCCTTTAACATTAAGAAATGTATATTTGGAGCACCCTTCAGAATTTTGTTGCGTCACATAGTATGGAGACAAGGTTTGATCATGGATCCTACAAAGATTGAAATAATTGTGAACTTACCACCACCGAAATCTGTGTGCTAGCTAAGGGCCACATTAGGACATACATGATATTACAAAATTTTTATCAAGGGGTATGCGCAGATCACTGCGTCGATGGAGAAAATACTTAAGAAGGATACTAGATTCCAATGGAATGAGAGTTGTCAGCAAGGATTGGACACCCTGAAGGAGAATATGGTCACAAAACCCATCTTAGTCTTTCCATATTGGGAGAAGGAATTCCATGTACATGTAGATGAATCATCCATAGCCCTGGGAGCTATTCTAGCACAACCAGGAGCGGGAGATTTGGACCATCCCATAGCATTTGCAAGCAAAAAACTATCAGACTCTAAGAAGAACTACAACACTACAGAGCGAGAAGGCATGGAAATGGTATATGCACTTCAAAAGTTCAGGCATTACCTACACAGAATTTTTTTTAAGATGTTCACATATCATTGAGCCCTTAAGTACCTAGTCAACAAGCCAGTGTTAGGGGGGAGAATATGTCGATGGTTACTACCATTTCAATAATTTGACTTTGAATTCATAGTGAAACCATGGAAGTTGAATAAAAGACTTGATCACTTGTCAAGGGTTACCAATGGTGAGCAGGCTACAAACTTAGAGGATACCTTCCCTGACGCACAATTATTTTTAGTTCAGGTCGCAGATTATTAATTTGATGACATTATTGAGTATTTAAATACAGGGATTGTGCCACAGGAATTTAACACCGTGCAGAGGAAGAATCTAGTTTTGTGAGTAGCCGAATACCATTTGATTGCAGGGAAATTATATAAAATGGGGGCAGACAACATCTTGAGAAGGTGTGTGCTAGAACATGAAAGGCCTAGGATATTGGTAGAAGCCCACAATGGAATAGTGGGAGGACACTATTTAGGAAAAGCTACTACACAAAAGGTACTGCGTGCAGGATTATGGTGGCCAACTATTCATTGAGATGCAAAGGAATACTGTCAACAATTCGATGTTTTTCAAAAGTTTAGGCATTACCTACATGGAATTTTTTTTAAGATGTTCACATATCATTGAGCCCTTAAGTACCTAGTCAACAAGCCAGTGTTAGGGGGGAGAATATGTTGATGGTTACTACCATTTCAATAATTTGACTTTGAATTCATAGTTAAACAAGGGAAGCTGAATAAAAGACCTGATCACTTGTCAAGGGTTACCAATGGTGAGGAGCCTACAAACTTAGAGGATACCTTCCTTGACGCGCAATTATTTTTAGTTCAGGTCACAGATGATTATTTTGATGACATTATTGAGTATTTAAATACAGGGATTGCGCCACAGGAATTTAACATCGCGCAGAGGAAGAATCTGGTTTTGTGAGTAGCCGAATATCATTTGATTGCAGGGAAATTATATAAAATGGGGGCAGACAACATCTTGAGAAGGTGTGTGCTAGAACAAAAAAACCTAGGATACTAGCAGAAGCCCATGAAGGAATAGTGGGAGGACACTATTTAGGAAAAGCTACTGCATAAAAGGTACTGCGTGTAGGATTATGGTGGCCAACTATTCATTGAGATGCAAAGGAATACTATCAACAATTCGATGTTTTTCAAAGGGTTGGAAAACCAAACAGACGGGATGAGATGCCCTTACACCCACAAGTAACACTACAAGTGTTTGAAAAATGGGGCATCAATTTTGTTGGGCCTATTCACCCACTCGCAAGAAGATAAGGTGCCGGATACATCATCACTGTGATGAAATACCTCTCAAGATGGGCAGAGGCAATGCGAGTTAAAGTTTGCAGTGCAAAGAGAACAAAACACTTCCTATTTGAGCATGTTCTCACCATATTTGGATGTCCAAGGATCCTGATAAGTGACCAAGGAACTCACTTTATCAGCAATTCTATCAGAGCTCTGACCAAATAATTAAAGGTCTACCATAATAAAAGTACACCATAACATCCTCAGGAAAATGGAACAGTGGAAGTCTTCAACAAGATTCTAGAGAATGCCCTAACCAATATTTTCAATGTCAACATGAAGGACGATTGGGATTCAAAGATACCAGTAGTATTAAGGGAATATAGAGCTACCTGTAAGAATATAACAGGGAAGACACCATTTAGATTGGTGTATGGAAAATAAGTAGTGGTGAAGTACAAACATGACCGAGCGAGGTGAAGTACAAGAAAGGTTAAGTCAATTGATGAGCATGGAAGAAGATAGGATTCTAGAAGGATTTCACCAAGAAGTACAGAAAGAAAGGGACAAATATTGTCATGACTGACATATCAAAAGAAAAAGTTTCAAGGAAGGATATCTAGTTCTACTATATGACAGCAAGTTTTTTCAACATCCAGGAAAGTTCAGAATGCATTAGTTGGGAACATATGAGGTCAATATTGTCACAGACGGAGGAGTTGTATAGTTGAAGGATTTGGAAGGGACAAAATTGAAGGGCATGATCAATGGGAGTCTATTGAAGTTGTACAAGGATAGTCGACCACCCACAACTTGAAAGTTACCACACGATAAGAACAAAAAAAAAAAAAAATCCACACAGAAATCCGTGCACGTAGGTGAGAAAATTAGTGTGATGAGAAGGAAAAGAGTTCATGTGCACAAGTCATCGAATCGTCACAATGAAATACGAATACTATGCCATAAACAAAGGGTCTAAAAGCCAAGGACTTTGTGCACTCAAAAAACCCAGTGCACCAGAAAAAGGACCAATGATCGGAAAGAACGACATTTCAAAAAATGACACCTATGGAATTCAGGCGCCAATTGGCAGCGGTGGTTGAAAATGTGACAGTCTGTACAAAAATGGAAATAAATCAATGCTATGATGAAGGAAAAGTACAAAAACATGATGCAAAGGACAACAATTAACATGTACAATAGTACCATGGACAAGACACACCGCCAAAAATTAAAAAGGGACAATTGTTAGTGCGAAATAGTTGTGACTTTTTTGTCCCACTATAAAGTCAGAAAAAGGGGGGAAAATAAAATCATTGTGTCAATTGCTAAGGAGAATAAAACAGAGCCGCGTGAAAGAGAGATAGAGAAAAAAATTGACCGAGCATTCATCAATTTCATAGATTTACAGCCTAGACCCCGTCGCAATGTCACCACCCCGAGTTGGAGAGTCGGGCATGGCTGATAGGAACACATGAAATACTACTCACATGAAAAATGAAAGGGAACAAGTGACACCTCTAGTGGTGGATGTGGATGAACTCCACAGATCAGTGTACAAAACAAACCTGGTGATAGTAGAGGAGGAGCAGAACCCAACACAGGAGGTTGGGAAGATGGAGGAGTACCTAGAAAGAACCGAGTCTGATACCTCGAGGGGAAAAGGGACATGACATACCAAGAAGGCCACAGGTTTAGAACCACAGAGCCACGAACCAGAGGTAGCACAGGAAAAAGTACACAAGGGTGTACCAAAAGTGGGGGACTCATCCCCACAAGCCAAACGAAAGGGCCAAGCTGAGAGCAATTTGCATAGAGGGTCACAGTCATAGGTAGAAGGGACCATGGTTCTACCAAATATTCTTAGCGGGTTGCGCATCGATGATGACAGGGTCGGTGGAGTTTCTTCCATCAAGTACTCTAACCATTATGTGGCATACTCGAACTCGAATCAAGTAGGGGAGAAGGTTCATCAGGCATGCCACTCCTAGAGCCGGCGTAGTAGATACTTGGGATTTAAAACATAGGCATCATAAATCTACTAGATGTACCACACTTTGGGAGGGGAAAACATATTAACACCTGCGTCAAGCAACTGCTTTCATGAGTGCACGACGAGATTTTATGGATGGATAGGTCGATGCCTATCACTGTGGACCTCATTGCAAGAATTATGGGGCTACCTACAGATGGGGAAAATCCAGAGAAGTACCTGGAGGATAAGACATTCACTAAGGGAATCTCAAACAAAATCAAGGCCAAGTATGGCACGGAGCACAGTAATAGGGGCATCAAGATTAGTGACACCAATGACCCTGCGACAAAGTTTTCCACCAGAATCCTCGTCGCACAGTGTGAAAAGGGGAGCTCGATGAGTTGGGCCCCATACCTTTTGAATTCATTCTTGGAGGTTTGTAAGGACACACAAGACCGGGGCTCTGAGTTCCAATACGTGTGGTTACTCATCCTCATTGACCTAATTGGATGGAAAGAACCAGTCTACAGTAAGTACCTGGAGAGACCATAGAAATGTGGCACATCGATATATGTATCATTATGCAACAATGTAGACCCAAAGAGAAAGAAGACAAACACATACATCTTTGCGAGGTACTTTGCAGAAATGTAGGACCTTATTACGGATACATGGCCCATTACACCAGAGATTGTCTAGGAATTTAGACAGGTTTCCAAATTTATGGAAACATGCCATTGTTTATGGATGCAAGAAAAGTGAGACAAAGACAAGGAATGGATACAACTCAACTACTGCGTGACACCGAAAGAAATCCAAAGAGAGGTCTGTTGAGGGGTCCTAAATCCCTTTAACTCAATAGCAGGAACCAAACCCACCACCAAGGCCCAATTAGACTCTGCATCGTTTAATGGTGGAATGGTTCTCCAAATATTGTGATCTAGAAAATTAATTGATGGGCTTTACATAGTGATTGATAGGATGTCTTCTTATGAAAGCTCCTCCTTCATTTTGAAAATTCTATTTTTTGTATTTTCTCTTATAGGTGGGACTGATACAAGGTAAATGTTGGTATAAACCAGTTGGGTAACAAAGGGAAATTCTTAAATACTGAAGAAGGATGAGCTTGGGATAAGCCTCATGCTCAAGCATGTAGACAATGATTCTTGAACCTATGACAAGCCTAGTACTAATATTTTAACCTGCTGGTGTTCCAATCATTGACTGAGATACAATTATCAGAAGAAAACATACATGTAATAAATGATGGCAAGAAAAATAGTTTCCTTAGCTCTAATCATTGATAACAAATTAACACAACGATTCACTTTTCATCATTAGAGACAAGAGCTATAAAAATATTGAATCAGATAACTTTTCAACAGATTCAAATGCTCTTACTCGTTACAACATCCATTCATGATACAAATATCAGAAATAATTCTTCTTCAAATCCAATCACACATGTTTTTAATGAAAAATGAACATAAACTTGTCTCTGGTCCTAAACATGACTTCTCAATTAAGGTAGCTCCAAAATATTTCCTTACAAATCCAAAAGTGAGGGTCTTTCCAAAAACCATTGACCTCTTCTAATAGGTCGATCCTGTTATTTATAACATATTATTAACTAAAAATAACTATCAAAAGTGCAATCTAAGTAAAAAAAAAACATCTCCACATGGTGCTTTCATATCGCAGTCTTCTAAGAGTCATCAAATGGTTTCACTTGAGCAAATTACTCTTCTCATACTATGACCATTTGACAAAGAGTTCCTCTCACGTGTTGGCATACCAAAATCTATGTTGGTCCATCGGGGCCGAAAGGATCTCCTTTATCTCCACTGCTAGTGCCCGATACTTGATTACTTTAGCAATTAACTACTGCAACACTGTTCGTTCCTTGATCAGGTGTTCCATGAATTGTTCTACTTTACTTGGCGCCATGTTTGCCACCTTTTATATCTCTACATCCCATGATGAATCTTGTTTGGCATGTAGTTTGACTATGTCATGCAAGTCGACAAATTCATCAGGTATGTCGAATTCTAGAAGGTCAATGTCTCTCATCGCCCGATTGATCTTGGTCCATATATTTTCAGATTCGACCCATTTCTCTTGGATTTTCTGATGAGGTTCTTGGGCCATTTTCATCCAGTATTTGGTCGACTTCTTTATGCGGACAATGCTTCTATCCCTTAGTACCTAAATGTCATGCTCTTTAGTATCTCGGCCCCATTGAACTATGCTAATGTAATTGATCCTTTCCATTGCTTGGTGTTCTTTCTCATACCATCTTTCCATATCCTTGCTCGTCGTCAATGCCATGAGGGTGTCTTCCTGGAAATCGATTATCCTTGCATTGAAAAGGTGTCACATGTTCATGAATTTACTGTAGGAATCTTGGAATTCGCTTCCCAAGAACATCGTGGCCTATGTGGAGTCCTGATAATATTTCATCAAATGGCGTATATTCTCCAAATCCTTAAGCACAGTGGCCAAATCCTCTTCATCCTTCCTCTCTCTATCCAGGGTGGCATCTGTGATTGTCATCCCTGCATCGATAAGCTTGGAATTCTTGGCATGCTCTGTGCTAATCAATTTTTCCTCCATGGTGATGAGGATGGAGTTGTCTAGAGTAAGCCTCCTCTTCTTGGTGGTTCTCTGTAACACCCATGTTTCCCCTAGTTTGTAGCCTAATCATAAAATAGGATTACCATGCTAAGGCATGTGGACAATGTAAATGTATTATTGTTTGGCTTTCCAATAACTTACTGTGGGTGTGAAGCCTTGAAATTAATGGCCATCATATCACTAGAGGAATAATGTGAAAACTATAAGGGAGGGTTCATTATATCAATTAACCCCAAATTTCCCTTGATGAGAATGATAAACATCCTTTGGATCCCAAGGGGAGAAACTAGTTAATAAAGAAAGGAATGGTGGTTGAATTATCAACCACCCCCATGAATGGAAGCATGGTCTAGCTGTAAAATGTCAGCCTGAAGTACCACAAAGACTTGCAAAACCGAGCTTCCTTCTGACAGAAGGAACATGATAGGTAGAAAACCTTCCTAAAGAAGGAAGGTAAGATACATACACATGAAAAACTAGAGAGGAGACACCACATGAGAGCATAAGCTCATAAGGGAGATGTGCGGAGATATCCAGCGAATGATGAATAGAAGGATGTGAGATTGATGCTAAGTGAGCATTTGATAAACCTCAGCCAGGGCCATAAAAGAGAAAGAAATCTCTGAAAGTTGTAGAGAACAAAACCCAAGCAAAATATGAAACAAAGAAAGAACCCTTGAGAACTACGAGAGTTCCCTGGTGATATCAAGGCTTGGCACGTTGGTGGCTAGAGTGTTTATAATGAATTCCTCTGAGCCTATGTTTGGGTGGAAGGACGAACACCCAGAGTCAGTTAGTTGGTTACCACCTGTAATAGATAAGTAATCACATATCTTGTTTATTTAAGTGGTACTATGAATTAAAGTTAGATATACTATGAATGACCTAGAGATGTGAATGTTTCCTTAATGGTTATACCATATCTCTTTATTCTTGTTTAAATTATGTATTTAAGTAAGAACCAAATTTCCTGTTTTATACTCCTAAATTATTGCATCTTGTGGTGGATTAAGCTAGAGTCACAAGCTGTGAGTTCGTCGACCTTGAGCATCGTCTCATGTATGCATGTCGACTCTCTTAATCATTCTGAGTCCCTTGGACGATGGAGTCTGTTAAGTTCAAGAGAGGTGGTGTATATACGCACAGGATCTTTGGGAGGCAAGCAGAGACCGAGAACCACTTAGGTTCTGGACTTAATGAAGGAGTGCAAGGGGTGTGCAGAAGACCATTCTAAGCGTTAAGTTCGGGATAAAGAGCGCAAATATCATAATCCTTTCAGTGCTAACAAATATCAGGAAGAATAGCGAGGCTGAATTATCGAAAGGGAAGGTTCCCTTGTTTGGAATATATACGAGCAAGATCTATTCAGGAAGAGACAAGGTATTTCATGACCATTGGATATGGGAAAGAGAATGAGAGTTAACCCCTTGAGTCCTTTGGACTTCACGAGTTCATCAAATTGAGCGAGTTTGTCATGAGGGAGGTACAAATCCATGAATACTTGAAGTCCCAAAGTTAATATGGGCCTTATATCTGAGGATGTCCAGGAGCCATCCCGAGTGTCAAATCCATGAGGTAGTCAGTCTGAAGTTGACCTCTTCAGGATAATAGAGGCTTAGTAATTCCAAAAATCCCAAAGAATGAAGTATCAAAGTAATGTGGACTGTGGATCTATGGATCCTTCGGGACCCCTCTCGACTGTTCAATCGACGGAATATGTGTATTAAGTCGAGAGTACGTGGGGACCCTTGTGTCGAGTGATGATGATGCTAGGTGTCCCGCTCATAGTGTCACACACTGGGGTATTAAGAGATGGTTAACCATGAGTTTCCCTTGGAAATCCGGGGAGTGATAGAGATTTTTTGTACCATCGATTTAAGGGAGAGGATACGTGGTGGAAATCTGTCGAATTCAGGTGAAATCAATACGGGAGAAAAGGGGATGTGTTGAACAAGAAATCCTGAAGGCTGGAGAGTTAGATTTCATCTGAGTTGTCCATCAACTGACGATAGGTGTCAGTAGATATTCCATTTCGGGAGATAGCCACTTCATAGGAAAGTGGGGTTACACGAGAAAGGAATCTCGAACATCGAAGTCCCAAAGTATATTACAGTCATCGATCGGTAAATACGTGTGGCACTCTATCTATAACTCTGGATACAAAGTACTTCGAAGGAGAAAGGTGTTGGAGTGTTTGAAACTCTTGAAGCCTGAATAGCCGAAGTGATTTGTAGTTGTTTATTTGTGGGAGAGGTAGAAAATCTTGAACACTGAAGTCCCAAAGTGAATCAGGACCGTCGAAATCCCCAAGGACACGCAACGTCAGATTGTGAACTTAGAATAATTTCCATTCCGGGGGAATTTATGCAGTGGTTGTCTTGGTGCCTGTTATTTTGTGTTGGGTTGTAGCTCATGGTCATATGCAAGTATAAGTGGAATGGAAGAACTCGAAGGACTTAGAAGAGGATATCTTCCAGTTTTGAGTTTGGTTCAGAGCATGAATTATGTGGTTGGGGAGCCCTGGAAGAGAAGAATGGAGTAGAAGCCCTTAATGAAGACATTGATTCTCTTAAGAAGCATGCAATTTTTACGCCCCACCATGGGTGTGATACAAATTGGTATCAGAGCATGGTTACAACACTTGTCTTGCTTGGGCTCATGAAAGAGTTGAATGATTTTCTTTCTTAGAAAACTTTAAGGGATAGGGCGTACTACCCTACCCTATATAGTAGGGCATGATTTAGACACAAGCCTAGATGGGTCAAAGAACAATCATGTGATTATGTTCACTAAGGTTAAGATGATGCCTATTGAAAGGTAATTCTACCTTTGGAAGAAGGTTTATATCTACATCAACTCTATAATTTGGGAATTCCTACGAAATTCCAACAAAGGAATTATATTGTCACTTTTTCAAAGTGATAACTACTCTTATAGGAGTAGGGATGTGCTGATCAATATTACTGATAAGACCTGAATGTGAATGACAGAGGTGGAAGAAATTATGTCATGAAGTTGCATGAGCTAGACAAGGGACATGAACTAAGTTGTGTTGTTATAGTGTGACAATGTCTACCTACTAAAACAGGTAGAGTTTCTTGGAATTGAGATGGTTGGTTATGTAAGGATTAAGGTCCTCATGAAGAATTCCTTCATGATTAAGGAATTCAGGTTAGGAATGGTAGGATCCTTAGCAAGTTATAATTACTTCATTATTAAAAGACTAAACTCTGAGTATATAACTCCTCATGACCAAGAGGACTGATGAAAATATGTAGGGTTAGATTACTTGACCTATAATGGTTAAAACCGACAACAAGGATAATATATTTAAGCAATACAAAGAGGAGTCATTTGGGACTGCTTCTAATTCCCAAGAGTGACCCTTGTTGGTTGTTCCCATAAAGAGAGGGAAACATCCGTATGAATTGTGACTATAAGACTAGTCATATGAATTATCGTAACCTCTCACTAAAGAACACTAATGTTGAAACTAAAATATGAATGTAAAAGGGGTGCAAGAGATGCACCTACGTATATGTGTATACATAAAAGAATAATATGGCTACAAGACCTCAACTGAGAGGGAAGCTTATTATTGAGTATCCTGATGAGGCTTGTCATAAGAATGATTGGAATATCCCTGGGAGGAGGATTTGGAAGCCTTGTATGTCCATGTGTGTGAATGATATGGAAAAAGGTGCAAGCAATAAGATATCATGATGAATACTTAACTGTGTTTAATTATACTTGAGTGCATGGGTTTAATGCATTGTGGAGCTTCTTAACATGAAGCCCGATATTAATACCAGTTAAGTATGAATGATATTAAACGTGCAAGTGATGCACATGTATGATGTAAGAGTATAGTTATAGGAACGATATGGTTTCCCTGATGAGTGAAATATAAAGAAAGAATTTCTTTTGTCTAGATTAAATGAATACTATGGATGCATGGATGACTCCATTTTGAAGAGTCATGAAAGTTTTGTTCCAAATAATAGCCTTAGGGGAATGTATTCCATTTCCTCATGGAATACTAATATAATTAGATAAAAGGGTGAATTAGAAAATCTACTATGTTGTCATAATAAGAGGCAAATGATTATGCCTTTGAGAATCACATGATAAGGATTGTGAACAATCTTGAGTTGACTAATTTTAAAAGTAAATATGCATGTGGGCTGTGAGATATACCTATGACAACTACATGCAGGATTAGAATTATGAATATGATTAAGTACATCATGGATGTAAGTTAACAAAAACCAGAGTATGTATGGATACATAATTTGGGTACATGACAAAGATGCATGTTTATATTCCTTAAGGAATATTTGGTAGGTGGCTAAAGCTAACTCAAGGCTGAGTCCATCACAGATAGTGATGGACATGCAATAAGGAAGTTTCATGTGAAGAAACTGTGTAAGGACTCTGTCAAAAGAACACAGTCACAACCCTAATGACTGTTGAAGGTTGGGCAATGGGTAGCAAAGCTTTCCTATATAAGAATCCTGGATTACATTCTTAAAATAAAATGTGTAGGTGGAAGAATAACATCTGAATGCTAACCACTCTGAGAACCAAATAATAATGTGCAGGATGCACAGGTTCATGACCCACTATGAACAAAAATCTTTCTACTAAGCATGTTATTGTATCCAAAAGGGTTAGAGTGAGGCATAACCAAGGTTGCTCAAGGAAAAGAGTAGGGAGATCCCAACCTGGAATAAATTTCAAAAAGACAAGAAGTGGAAAAAGGGGAGAGCGCCTAACTCCTTTCTTTCTATGTGATTATGTTTTTTCTAGAATGAGAAAGTTGATTTACTAATAAAAGTAAATGTCTTGACATTGTAGTGATGATGATTGTATTACTACAGAAACAATTGAGAATTGTCTATATTGCATTCATGGAAACCCTTAAAGATAATGTGATGAAGTGCATAAATATATGCTAGGACTTTTGAAGAATTATTATGGATTCGAATGTTATGATACATGCATTTTAATTGATATTAAAACTAATTATGCATGTTGTGTGTAGAAAGGAATTGGAACTGTTGAGGAAGAGTGTTACTAATAATGGGAAACCTTGAGCAGAGGATGACCATGGGAAGGTTGCGGTCGAAAGATTGTTGATAGGACTATAAGAATCCCCCTAAAGCACCGCTGATGAGGTAAAAAATCATAAAGAGGGTGCTAGCAACCAAGAAAAGGTATAAAAATGTTCATGATTATGTGGCTCCAGGTATAAAAAGATTCGGGTGAAAATCCCTTCTGAATTATTTATTGTCTCATGTTATGCACAAAATTTTGAAAGGGCAGTTGTATGCCATGGATACCTAAGTAGGGTATGATTCGGGAAGAAGAACCCGAATGTTGGAGGTATGAAACTCTGGCAATGAAGACTAATTGTATGATGCAGGAACATTTGAACCAAATGATATATGTTGACTCAAACAATCAAAAACCTTTACTAAGAGATCGTAGAAATCCCTTCGATCAACTACATATCAAAATCGTGAAGATCGCGAAATAAAACCCAGATCGAATCAGGTTAATCAAGAACCTAATAGAGGAAGTGAAAATGAACCATTCATTGGAAGGAAACTGATCTCAGTTGTCAGATCAATTTTGAGATCCACTAGAGTTAACGGATCAAATGCTAGTCGTTCGATAATATCGACAACCCATATTCATTGCAGAGATCGAATGGGCACATGGGTTAACAAAAAATCCTATGCCCGTAATTTAAATTCAATGTAGTTTTTTTTTTAGTTTGGGGTCCAATCATAGATCAGAAAGCTCGTATTGATTGCGGACTGTGAAGGCAGAATTAACGGGTGCGCTAATTCACGGCCCACAATCAACCAACATCGTTGATATCGTTGGGGTGGATGATCAACGACCACGATTAAAATAGTTTGCCGAGAACTTTTTCATATTATGGAGATTGAACTCTCCGATAAAGTGAAAGAACATTGGGGATTTTGTAATCACTATGAACTATTGATATGTGAATGATCGGTGGGTGGACCTGCAAGGAACCCACTCGTTAATGCCACGTAAAATCGTACCATGATTGGGCTCTGTGGTTGAATTTGGAAAATCAAGGCTCTACTCTCAGTCTAAATTCTCGGTCAAATACTTCTATGCCGAATTGTTGGATTTGGAATCAATCTAGGGATAAGATTGATGACCCGTATTCATTTCAGAGAAGGCATATGCACACAGATTAATGTTAGGACCTATACCCGTAAATTAAAATCAATATAGTTTTGTTTTGAGTTTGATTTTGGGGTCCAATCAAAGATTGGATGGCTTTTATCCATTGCAGATATCAAAAGGATAATTAAACCACGATCTAGTTGAGGTTCCACAATCCCTTACAGCCGTTGGATCTAGGGGAGGATGAATCTTCACCATTGAATTACAGACAATGGGTTTAGCCAGGATCATAGCACCTGGGCATGGGATTTGAAAGGGTAGATCATGGAAATAATAGAGTTAAGGTCACATCTCTATATCGCATGGAGAGAAAAATAGAGTCCTCCAGGCCAGTCAAGGAAGGTAGAGTTTATCACTCTATGTTAGATTGTGGTCATGAGGACTGGCTCTATGGGAATAAAGGTGCTCATAGTTAGCACGTTGCATGGAATGCATTGAGGGAATGCATGTTTCATAAGAGGGCAGACAATAGAATTTTCAGTAAGGAAGGAGGACCTTCGAATGTTTTACTTACATTATGTAAGCGTTGAAGGAAAACAAATTGGGTGGCCATAAGTATTGGCACCCTGGTTATTAATGAAGGAAGAATTCTTAAAGGAATTAATGTGAAAATTTTGAGTTTCATGTGTACTAATTTGGGATCGTGATCGGCCTATAGCAAGAAACATGGTCCTGCTATGAGAGTGAATGAAAATGAATAAGACATGTGGTGAAGAGGTTGGTTAAATTTCAACACACCATGGCCAAGAACCTGTCATAAAGTGTGACAAAATTGAAATCAATGCAAGAGTGCAATGGGTATGAATGTGGTCATGAATACTGGCACATTTGTTAAATCCTTTGAAATGTTGAATTGTGTTTTGAAAGGTTTGGTATGTTGAAATGAGGCATAGGCAAGGAATGGGATTCCCTTTTCATGTTTATATAGATGTGATGAACTATAAGTATGCATGGTTTTGAATATAGATATATATACATGGATGCATGAGAGACTAACAATATGTTTGGTTGTGTAAAGAATGAATTGTAGGGAGAAAAATGCAAGGAATGGTATTTCCTTTTTGAGAAAGTAAATTTGATTGTTAGTATGCATAATTCTGAAATTGTTTGTGACAACGTTATAAAGGTGTAATAAAATATACGTGCATGGGAAACTAACAATTTGTTTGGTTGAATGAAGTTGAAAGTGAAGGAAGCAAAGGTGTCTTGGATATGACAGTGTTGTAAGCCCATAAGGAAGACCAATTACCTATTGAACCAAACCGCTATGGGAAGGAAAGTCCCATGATTATGAGTCTGGTTCCTGTGTGGAACAAATATGAAATTTGGAAATTTGTAGGTGAAAGATTTACAAGAAAATTTTTGAATTAAAATTTATGATGATGTCATGAATTTTTGTATGCCTGTGATATGGGTGAGAAGAAAAGATTCATCCAGAAAGGAAATATGATGAAAAATGGCTACTATTGAGCCATGTGAACCCCGTGGTAAGCCATGATCACCTAGAATATATTATGTTGAGATAACACAAGATGGAGGGATTCCTCGACGGAGAAAGTCTGAGGGACGCCTTGACTGTAATGCTCGATAAAGTCTCTGGAATTCTTCCTGTGTGAGAAAACCTTGGCAAGGAAAGATGGATCACCTGAGGGACTGTATAGCAGTGAAGGGGATGCCTGAGCCTAGGCCTGGAGGGTGAGTGACTGCAAGGAAGAGGAGACCATGATATTTCTTGTAAACTATTGGGATCATGCACATGATGGGTAGTTATTCCTGTGCGAGAAAACCTTGGCAAGGCAAGATGCATCACCCGAGGGACTGTATAGTAGTGAAGGGGATGCCTGAGCCTGGGCCTAGAGGGCGAGTGACCATAAGGAAGAGGATGCCATGATAGTTCTTGTAAACTATTGGGATCATGCACATGATGGGTTGTTCTTCCTATGAGAGAAAACCTTGGTAAGGCAATATGGATCACCTGAGGGACTGTATAGCAGTGATGGTGATGCCTGAGCCTAGGCTTGGAGGGTGAGTGAGCACAAGGAAGAGGATACCTTGATAGTTCTTGTAGACTAATGGGATCATACATACAATGGGTATGTCAAGGAAAAGTAGTGAGCCTGGATAAAAAGACAACCATGTGGATACAAATCCACAAACTACACTGATAATTATTGTGCTAAAATTAGAAAATTGTTCCTAGAAATTTTTATACAATGTTATCACATGATTCTATGATTAATGTGCTTGTTGTCCAAGAATTAATGAAATTAGGTGACAAAGATTAAGGGTCTGAAAAAGAACCTGACCGAGAAAGAAGGATCAAGATTTCTGAGATGGATGAATGACAAAGGCATGACATGGTTTTTTGAGAAAGAACACAGAGGACGGTGTTCCTTTAAGGGGGAGGGAATTGTAACACCCCTGTTTCCCCCAGTTTGTAATTTAATCATAAATTAGGATTACCATGCTAAGGCATGTGGACAATGTAAATGTATTATTGTTTGGGTTGCCAATAACTTACTGTGGAGGTGAAGCCTTGAAAATATTGGCCATGATATCACTAGAGGAAGAATGTGAATACTATAAGGTAGGGTTCATTATATCAAATAACCCCAAATTTCCCTTGACGAGGATGATAAACCTCCTTTGGATCCCAAGGGGAGAAACCAGTTAATAAAGAAAGGACCGGTGGTTGAATTATCAACCACCCCCATGAATGGAAGCATGGTCTAGCTGCAGAATGTCAGCCCGAAGTAACACAGATACCTGTAGACCCAAGCTTCCTTTTGACAAAAGGAACATGATAGGTAGAAAACCATCCTAAAGAAGGAAGGTAAGATACATACACACGGACAACCAGAGAGCAGACATCATAAGAGAGAGTAATCTCATAAGGGAGATGCGCAGAGCTCTCCGATGAATGATGAACAGAAGGTTTCAAGCTTGATGCTGAGTGAGCATCTAATAAACCTCACCCAGGGCCATAACATAGAAATAAATCTTTGAAAGTTGTAGAGAACAGAACCCGAGCAGAAGCTGAAATAGAGAAAGAACCTTTGAGAACTATAAGAGTTCCCTGGTGATATGATGGCTTGGAACAGGGGTGGCCAAAGTGATAACAAGGAATTCCTCTAAGCCTATGGTTGAGTGAAAGGACGAAAACCTAAAGTCAATTAGTTGGATACCACCTGTAATAGATAAGTAGTCGCATATCTTGTGTATTTAAGTGGTACTCCAAATTAAATTTAGATATACTGTGAATGACCTAGAGATGTGCATGTTTTCTTAATGGTTATAATGTATCTCTTTGTTCTTATTTAAATTATGTATTTAAGTAAGTACCAAATTTCGTATTTTATACTCGTAAATGCGTGTGTCCTGTGGTGGCTTAAGCTAGAGTCACGAACTGTGAATTTGTCAACCTTGGGCACTATCTCATGTACGCATGTTGACCCTCCTAATCGTTCTGAGTCCCTTGGAGGACGGAGTCTGTTAAGCTCAGGAGAGGTGGTGCAGATACGCACAGGCTCTCTATGAGGAAAGCAGAGACTGAGAACCACTTAGGTTCTAGACTTGATGAAGGAGCACAAGGGGTGTGCGTAAAACCCTTCTAAGTGTTAAGTTCAGGAGAAAGAGAGCAAAGCTCTTAAGCCTTTCAAAGCTAACAAAGATCAGGAATAATAGCGAGGTTGAAGTATAGAAAGGGAAGGTTCCCTTGTTTGGAAGACGAATGAATGAGATCTATTTGGGAAGAGCCAATGTTTGTCATGACCATTGGATACAGGAAAGAGCGCGGGATTTAACCCCTTGAGTCCTTCAGACTTTGAGAGTTCAGAAAATTGAGCGAGTTCATCGTGAGGGAGGTATAAATCCCTAAAGACCCAAAGTCCCGAAGTTAATCTCACCCTTAGATCTGAGGATGTCCAGAAGCCATCTCGACCATCATATCCATGAGGTAGTCAGTCCGATGTTGACTGGTTCAGGAGAATAGAGGCTTATTAATACCAAAGCTCCCGAAGAATGAAGTAGCAAAGTAATGTGGACTGTGGATCTATGGATCCTTCGGGACCGCTCTCGATCGTTCGATTGAGGTAATATGGGGATTACGTTGAGAGCACGTGGGAACCCATGTGTTGAGTGACGATGATGACATGTGTCTCTCTCAGAGTGGAACACACTGGGGTATTAAGAGATGATTAACTGTGAGTTTCCCTTGGAAATTCTTGGAGTGACGGAGTTCGTCTGTACTGTCGATTTGAGGGAGAGGATACATGGTGTAAATCTGTCAACTTTGGGTGAAATCACTCCGAGAGAAAACGGGATTTGTTAAATAAGAACTCCCAAAGGCTAAAGAGATAGAGTTCATCTGATTCATCCATCAAATAAGGACAAGTGTCAGCAGATCTTCCATTTCAGGAGATAGCCACTTTAGAGGAAAGTGGGGTTACATGAGTAAGGATTCATGAACACTGAAGTCCTGAAGTATATTACAGTCATTGATCGGGAAAGATGCATGGAATGTGATCTATAACTTCAGATACAAATTACTTCGGAGGAGAAAGGCATTGGAGTGTTCAAAACTCCCAAAGCCCGAATAACCAAAGTGATTTGTAGTTGTTGATTTGTGGGAGACACACGTTGATAAATCATTAACTTTGGGTCAAAGAATTTCGGGAGAAAGTGAGTGTGGAGAGGTAGAAACTCCTGAACACTGAATTCTTGAAGTGAATCAAGACCATTGAAATCCCCAAGGACACACGATGTTGGATTGTGAGCTTAGGCAAATTACCATTCTGGGGGAATTCGTGTGGTGGTTGTCTTGGAGCCTGTTGTTTTTTCATTGGGTCACAGCTCACGGTCATATGCAAGTATAAGGGGAATGTTATAAATCAAAGGTATTATAAGAGGATATATTCCAATTCTGATTTCAGTTTGGAGCATGGAGGTCGTGGCTAGGGAGACCTGAAAGAGAAGAATGGAGTAGAAGCCCCGAATGAGGACATCGATTCTCTTAAGAAGCGCAAAAGTTTTACGCCCCGCCGTGGGTGTTACATTATCTTCATGATGGCCTTCCTCTTTCATTTCGTAGGAGATGTCTTGTATTTCAGTGACCTCATCCATGGGTTCGGGGATTTGCTGCTCTCCCTAGGTAAGCGTGTTTTCCATGCTCCTGACAATGTATATATGTTTAAGACTAGGTTCTTGTAACTCTCCTGTGTGTTTTGAAAGTTTATCCTTTAGTTGTTTCTCATCGGGTGGTAAAGTAACGACCAAAGTGGATGCATTAGGGGAAGTCTCGGTACTTACTTGATAATCGGTTGTTGAGATGTCGATTTCCTGTTGTGGCATTTCTTCTTCTTGTTCACCTGACACTAGCTTGTCCTTCAGGTTGTCCACTTGGGTCCTTGGTGCATCGAGTAGCTCAGTTCCTAAGACACTTTCGACTTCCTAGTGACTTTGTGGAAGGCTTTGAATTTGAGCATCGGGGGCTTGTGAAGATTATTTCTCGAGTTCCTTTTCCTCTGTTATCTATACCGAAGTCACCAGAGAAACCTCCAAACTCTCCTCATCATCATAGATAATTATTAATTTGTGTAGGGGGTTTAGTTCACTTTCTCTCCCTGATGTCCTCGCTATATCAGGCTAAGACGAAATGTCCCCTGGTGATCTGGCCTGTGGCATTGAAACTTTAGGGTTATCTAACCCAGTGATATCTTCAATTTGTATTAGCTCTGGGTCACTTGGACCTCCTCAGATTTTGAATGGGTTGTCGACGAGGACCCTTATCATTTATATGAGGTATGGGACATTCTGTAGCTGATTAATTACTCTGTGTGCCTATTCCATTAGGATAAATCCCCTTTCCTATGCCTCCGATGTCATAGACAATCCCCTGTTCTAAACCTCTGTTTCCTTTGTTGCTCTGTTTTCTTCCCTAGACCTGAGGGCCTCTTGAGCCAACTTCTCTATTGTTACCACTTGTTCATCCATGCTCATGGCCTTGAAACTGGTCATTTTCGGGTCGACCATCCTTTGCACCACCTCATCCCAGTCCTAGGAATTCTCTATGAATACTTCGTCTTCAAACTAATCGTGAGCATATGACCAATAGGATGACACCTGTGAAGCATGTTGTAGAACCATTCCCTTTGGATCGTGCTTGCGGAATCAGCTCGTCAAGAATCTGAATTCGAGTTGGCTTAGCCCTTTTTGTTTGGATTGAGTGGTATCCTTTACCAAATAGAACCCTACATGGAAACCATAGGGTATGGAATCTCGTTTATTGTCTTTGGCTAGGGTTGCATTGTATCCTTGCAAGATGGTCTCATAACATATTTATCCTACGACGAGCCTGTATGAGACATGAGATGGTAGAAGATGTGTTTCTCTGGTGGCACCAAACACCTTGATGTAGGTGGCATGCTCATCCAAATACCAATGGCCTACCTTGGATATCATTTTATTGGCTATCACCAATAGCCTTGGAAATTCCTTCTTAAAAAGAATAAAATAAATTCGGGTGATGAATTCATCACATATGAGGGAGTAAGATTTCTTATACCAATTATACATGGACAAGGATCTCTACAACATGCCAGCTCAGATTCAGGCCGGCGAAAAATGATCCTAGTGCACATAATATCGAGTAGGAATGAAGCCATGTAAAAAGTTGGTTCTTCCCCATCCTTCATCATTTGAGCCTGCTGCACATGGGTGCTTAGTTTCTTGGATATTATTTCTCCCTAGTTGAAGCTGCACCCTACAATCAAAATTATGTAAGCCAAAGGAATCCATGCTTCTGAAAACCTAGAGAAATATTTCTCTCTATACAAATGACATATGAGAGCTATCAAATAGATGCATGGATCCCTTAAGTCAATTGTCCCATACCATCCAATGTTCTGGTTGGTAAATTTGTTTTCCTCCCTCCACCATGAGGCAATCAATCGGCTGGTATCATGGCGTTCATAGAACTTCACCACGAAGTCTGTGTTTAGCCACTCCTCAAGGTCTCCGAGTTTGTAATATTTATGAACTTATACCAGGAGGAAAACTTTGACACACCCACCATTTTCATAATTGATTAAACATTTATGTCTGTCTGTGTGGTCATTGAGCCACTTCAGGACCTCTATGCAGGGAAAAATGAGGGTTCTTCTTTCCACCATATGTAGATACAACCGTCGGATGTTCGAGAACACCTTGTTGTCGAGTGCCCTCACATATGGATGACTGTGTGGGACATATTCTGGGTATTCTTCTCGGCTGATCCTATTACAGAGATCTCCCCACTATGGGAGCACCATCTTGGACCTGATGGTTTCCTCTGTATCGCCAAAGGCCGGAGGATGGATGAAAAATTTATTTTTTGTTGTCTTGAGGACAAACTCCAGCCTAGGTACGTACTCCAATTGCCTCATGATCCCTAGAAAAGAACCTACGCTTGTCTCTGGTTCTTTTATCTTTGGTGCTCTCGGAAAGTGTTTGGTGGTTGGCCTTCTCAGTGGCATTGTTCCTACAACTTAAGAAAACTGGCTATTATGTCCTGAAGATGGATCCTACTGTGGATGTGAAACGTCGATAAAAAATAGACAATATTGTGGTTCTTTCGATTAATTCTGAAAAAAACTCTCACCACAGAAACCTTAATCATCAGGGATTGTTCCTTCAACTTAAGAAAAATTTCACAGACTATGTAAAAATAAGAAAAAAACATATAAATCATAGCCAAAAAATTTACAAACTCGGATAGATACCTATGAATCTTGTTATAACCTGGTTATTTTGATAATTACGGGGTCGATACAGCCTTCAATTTGATCGTCTAGCTCCTTTAGATGCTCTGGAATTCTCTTACGCACAAAATGAATTTTTTCACAACGGCTCAAGAGATTTTAAACATGAAATATCTTACCATGTCGCATCAGCCATTTAATTCGGGTTATGAGTGAAAATTCAATAAATCTTCCACCAAATCTCTAGAAATTAAATTCATTGTGGGTTGACGACGGAGGCGCGGGTGGTGATGTGGTCTATCGGTGACTTTAAACGACTGTTTTGATTGGCGCATGAGGTAGAAACTAATGCAGGATCAGGGATTAATTATCTCAAATGATCAAAATCCAATCATATCTAATGCTAAAACATCCCCTCGTGTCGCTCTTTCAGTGGATAGATCGGGGGTCGGGGTTGTGCTACAATTTTTTTCATTGATATCCTCCTACAAAAGGATCTGATGTCGATTGATCTTACCATACAATTTTGACACGACGATGTTGAATCATAGGTGTGACTAGGACCTAAGGAATCAAGAATGACTCGGGATAGAACTAAATTATACGATCCTCTTATAAGGACCTAGGGAATCAAGAATGTCTTGCTAAACACAAACTTCAAAAGCACATAAGTATTATAACAATAAACAAAAGAAAAAATGCACTCCACAATCAGCCTACCTAAAAACTAAACATCATGAAAACACACACATATATATTTTTTTTTAACGAAAATATTGTTTAAGGGCTTGGCCATTCACTGGGAAGGTGTCAGGTTCCCCCCTCCTATTTTTCAATCAATACGTGCCTACCCCAATTTTCTCGTCTACCTTAAAGGGTCTTATCCATAGATTCTGAAACTTCGAATGTTTTCCCTTCGGCTCATTTGCTCTATCCCAGTTTAGGACTAAGTCTCCTACTTCAAGATTCTTCTCTTTGGCCTTATGCTTATCAAGCCACCTTTTAACTATCTACTGATGAGCTATGAAATTTCATTTTTCTTTCTCCCTCTCTTCTTCCAGCATGAGGAGGGTATCAATTATTTGTTGTATAAATGATGAGGGTTGTCCTCCAGAATATTGACAAAGCTGAAGAGATGGAAGATATAGCTTGTTTGGGAGAATGGCTTCCTATCTGTATACCAGAAAGTATGGAGAATTTCCTATAGCTTCCTTGGGTGTTACTATATCATCCCATAATGCATTATGGAGTGAACTATGGAAATTCCTCTGGTTGTCTGCAACTTTTTTTTTTAATACCCTCCCTAGGTTCTTATTGGTTGATTATGCCACTATGTTCCCCTGTGGATAATAGTTTACAGAGTATCTGATTATGATTTATTTTTCTAGAGAAAACTCTATTAATAGGGTGGAATAAAAGTAAGAGACATTATCAAAAACAAGGATGGAAGGCATATCGAACCTTGTAATCATTTTTTGTTCTATGAATTGGATCACGACATTTTCATTTACATGAGTTAGAGGGATGGCCTCTGCTCATTTTTTGAAATAGTCTATGGAAGTCAGTATGTATCTGTGTTGTTTTGAATAACTCAGTGTAATTTCTCCTATGATATCTAATCCCCATTGCTCGAATGCCCTGGAGAAAACCACAGGTTGGAGTGGGACATATTCTCTCTTTTACCTCCCTTCTCTTATTTGACAAGTTTTATAGTTTATAGCGTATGTGTGAGCATCCTTGAAAAAAATATTCCAATGATAGTCGGTTCTCAGTATTTTGTGAGCGGTGGTGTTTCCTGTGAAATTTCTGCCTGCAGGACCATCGTGGATCTCTTTCATAACCTTGTTTGCATATTCATGTTCTATACATCTTAAAAGTACCCCGTCATAATTAACACGGAAGAGAACCCAATTTATGAGGTGATATTGTGTTGATTTTAACCTGAGGGCTCTCCTTTCCCTAGGATTTAGGTTTTCTAAACAATTTCCATGATGCAGGAGATAAGTCAGTTTCTCATACCAAGAATATTGCCCTAGGGAGACATATAAAGATTCACCACACCATAATTCCAATTCATTCTCCCATCGAGGGTCTTCATTTATTTGGTCCTGGGCTTCAACTGCTAGTTTTCATAATCCTTGTCCCTTAACTAGTTTAGCAGGTTTTATATCTAGATCAAATTATTGGACTATTGCCATCTAGTTTCCTCTTCTTTCCCCCATATCTTGTTGAGTGAATAGGTATCATACTGTAGGGTGAGGCACGATGACTTTGGTATGGTTCTTTAGGATGTAAGATCTGAAGTGTTTCACTTCCTTGTATACTGCATAAGCCTGCTTGTCTATAGTAGGTTAATTTAGTTCGACCCCTTGGATATTAGTACTCATAAATGAGACTAGGGCCTCGTTGTTGTCATCATCTTCTGAGTCAATATTGCAACTAACGATTGGTCGGAGAAAAAAGTGTACCACAAGAAATCTTTGTGAAATTCGGGACTTTGTAACATTGGAGCTTGACATATTGCAGCCTTAATATTGCTGAAAGCACTTTCTTGTAGATCATCCCACTTAAATTCAACATCTTCGTGGATCATTTTTTGTAGGGGTTTGATAGTTTCATCAAAATTAGAGGTGAATTTCCTCACAAAATTGATTTTCCCAAAGAAGGATTGCATAGCCTTTTTGTTGCGGGGTAATGGAAGTTGAGCTATAGCCTTAATTCGCTCTGGTTCTATGTGAATTCCTTCTTGAGATATAATATGTCCTAGTATTTTACCTTCTCCGACACCAAATATAGTTTTCTTAGGGTTTAAGGATATATCGTATTTCCTACACCTTTCGAAAATATGGGTTAAGTGTTGGATGTGATATTCTTTGTTCTTCGAATACACAATCACACCATCCAAATAAACTACTACACATTTGTTGATTAGTCCTTGAAATTCTACATCCATGGCCCTTTTGAAGGTTTCCCATGCATTTATTAACCCAAAGGGCATGTGTTTATAAGCGAAGGTTCCCCACTTGGCTCAGAATGTAGTCTTTAAATGGTCCTCCTCTGAAACTAGAACTTGGTCGCAACCTAAAAAACCATCCAGTAGGGAGAAAATTTCATGCCTAGACATGATCTGCAAGATTTGATCCATTGGTGGGACTGGGAAGTTGTCATTTTATGAAGCTCTATTGAGGTTTCTAAAATCTACACAAAGGTAGATCTCCCCAGAATTTTTCCTCACAGGAACCAAATTTTCTACCCATGCAGAGTGTCTAACTTGGAAGATAATCTTAGCATATAGTAATTTCTTTAACTCCTGACACATGAGAGGCTCCATGGATGCGTGGTACTTCTGGAGCTTCTGTTGGAAGGGTTTCACTCCATGATTTAACGGGATGGTGTGTTGAATGATAGGAGTATCATAAGTTTTTAGATCTCAGTAGGACCATGCAAAGACATCTTGATATTGTCTGAAAAGTTTAAGATAGTCCTTCCTTTCATATTTAGATAATGTCTTGCCAAGATTTATATTCTTGGGGTTTTTGGGGGTTCCTAGATTTATAGTTTCATACATGGGACAAGAACTCCCCATCTTTGTGTCCGTTGACCCTTTGAATCTCTCCCTTAATTCAAAAAGGTTTTCTAAATTTTTCACTCCCTTCGGTATCATGTGAGACCTTGGTTTGTCAGTCGGTTGATCTGTATGAGGATCGGTTTCTACTAATTGCTACTGAAATACTTCATCGTCAATAGCCAAGTCTTTAAAATTATCCTGATTGGTCAAAAAGTTTATGATTTGTTCATCCGCTTTAAAGACCTTCCAATTAGAAATATTTTTGGGCACCGATGGTTTGTAGAGTAGTTCCACAATGAACTAGTAGGATTCGTAATATTCTAGAGGGGATAACCTTGAGGCAGAAGTGGCCAGAGAATCAACAAGAGTGTTCTTTGTTCTGGGAATCATTGTAATGTTGAAGGCTTCAAAATGTTATATTAGTCTGTGCACTTCCTGTTGGTAATTCCTTAGGTGGGGAGAGTTGCAATGCACAGTGTTCCTTACTTGTCTAATGATGATTTAAGAATCTATGAAAACCTTCAATTCTTTAATGTTTAAATCTATGGATTTGTTTATCCCTTGTACTAGAGATTCATACTCTGCGGTGTTGTTTATGTATTCAAATTCTAGTCTACAAGACAAGAAATTGTGTTTACGTTTTGGACCAATGAGGATGAACCATGCCCATAACCCTTCTTGTGATTTTGATCCATCAAAGTGTAAGGTCCAAATTTCTGAACAAAAACCATAAGATTCATTTTTTCTACCACTTTCCTCCTGTCCTCCTATCTCTTCTATGGTTTCTAACACCAGTTCCTGGAAGAAGAGGGTTTCCTCTGCCGTTGTTGGCCAATTTTCTTGAAAACTTATTTTGGAGTTTTGAGTAAGAGGAACATCAAATGAGAGGGGGGAGAAATTCCCAAAATAAGAGTCATAAGAATAATTTCCTAGCACGAGGAAATATGTATATGAGGGTTCATTAAGGCTTTCTAGGTTGGTGAAAATATGTTTTAGATATCTTTCCCTGTCGATCCTGATCATATTCGTGTGTCCCTTTAATAGAAGCCAAAGGTGATCCCAGTTTGTACTAAAGTATCCATATAACTTCTCGGACCAATATCGACTCAGTAGAAATCCATAAGCTTCTGGTATATCTACTACAATGTTGTCAATTACTTGAACAAATTTAGGGTGTGTTGCCATTATGATCATTACATAATTGAGCTCTTCCATAACCTTCACCTGGGTTCTATCTAGTTGTATCACATGTTTATCACTTTTGAGAGGGACTGCGTTCACTTTATTACATATAAACAGTGGCATAACATTAGAGGATGCTCATGAGTCAACTAGATAGTTATGGAGGTTTTTATTGAAGACTTCAAATGTCAAAAGGAATGGTGGGACAAGATGATTTCCCTTATTAACTTCAGAGCAAGTGCTGATAGTTGGTTTATTTATTAGATCTGTGGGAGGTATATTTTCTCCTTGGTCAGTGCTTGTTGTAGGATTTTCTACTGACTTCAATGCTTGTAACATAAAGTTATTTTGCTAAGGGATTCTACATATTTACATGACCGATATATTTTCCTTCAATGTTTTCAAAACTTCTACTATGTTGTATTATAGCTTGGGCGATTCTCATGTATGGATATTTATAGAATTTATTTCGGGAACAAAAGATTCTTTCGGGTGATTGAGAGTTGGTTTTCCTCACGAAGTTTGGGTTGCAGTAAGGTCGTTTGAGACAAGATGACCTATAATTCATGTTTGCATAGCCAAGACCTCTGTGGGTGGTTCTTGAACCTCAAATAGGTCATCGGAAGGCATTGGTAGGCTAGGGTCCCATATCCTCATGGCTGCTTATTCTGGTGGATCAACTTCTTCCTAGTCAACAATATTCATAGTTGATCCACTTGATTGTTTAGTAAGGGAAACCTAATCTAGAAATCGATTGGCCATCAAAGTCATGGCATGCATCCATTGTGGGTAGTCTCTTTCATAATGTTTCTCTTAGTGATAGGTACAGAATGATTCAGATGCTACATTTCCCAGATCGATGTTCAAGTTGGTTGGGGGAGGTTCAATTGCTTTGAAAGGTGAATTTATTTTAAAACAGGGTTTATAGGGCCTTTGGCCTTGGTTTCCTTCCCCTGCATTTCTTTTCATGTCTATGACTTCATTTGACAACTTCTTAACCATGTGTTGTAGGTATTTTATGTCTCCACTTCCCTTTTCGGGACCTTGTTCTGTTTGTTTCCCTGGGGGTCTAATCAACAGGAGTCCTCTCCTAAGAAGAGGTTGAACTTATTTATTAACTAATGAGACCCTTCCTTATTTACATCCCTTCATTTAGAATTATATTGTTTTGGCTTCTTCAAAATTCTCAGCTAAGGTTGTTTTGGCAGCCCTCTTCACAAACATGGAAATAGAAGCTGGGAGAGCATTAGCATAAACTTCGATTTGAAACTCATGAGTGGGTTTAGATTTGGGTTGAAATTTTTTTAGGATAGTGGTGAATCGTTGATTAAAGTCTTTAACGTTCTCCGTCGAACTCATGTTGGTGACAAACAACTCAACCATCAAATCTCCTGTAGTGGTTTCTTCTGCAAATTTATATAGAAAATCCTTTTGAAACTTTGTCCAACTAGTTATGGACCCTACAGGTAAGTTAAAATACCATGTGGAGGCCGAATTCTCAAAATAATAGTGGAAAATAATGCATAATATGTCTTCATCTTGGACACTCATCAGTCTGGTAGCTAGTATGAATTGTTTGATATGGTCTTCAGGCAATCCAGAGGTTTCAGGATCAAATTTATGGAGTAACCTTTTTGGGTGTCAAGGAAGGTTATGTACTCATTCGGGGATGGCCAGAGCATCTCTTGCCAACCAAGGTTGATTATTATGAGGTGGGTTTCCCCTTTATTCATTACGATAATTTGTATCTTTCATGTCGTTCGATCCCGAAACTGACCATTATGATTTGAACCCTTCCTCGTCGGAAAAATCATTGAGTTCAGAGAAGTTACCGACTAGTGTTTCGGGGATTAGATTAAGAGGATGTTTGATTTTTGTGAGGGTGAAATATATCGGGTCTTCTACTGTGTTAACAAAAACCTGGTTGGGGGTGTCGACCACTAGTATGCTTACCTATTTTCTTTGAGGAAGTAACAGAGCTAAGGGTATTCCTCTGATTTGTCAGGTGTAAGCTCTTGTGATTCTTCTGAACTGGTTCAAATCCTCGTGGGGAAGATCATAAGGTATTTAAGGTAATAAGTGTTCTTCCTCATTCCAGGGTGAGTTACTCATTTCAGGAGTACTCAATGTGTGTGGGCTATCTTGAGAATGAATAGCCATCCATGTGGGTTGTTTTGAATCTACAAGCTATGTGAAATATTATGTCAAAAATATTGTGAGCCATTCATTCTCCAGGCCCTCCTTCTAGCACCAATTATGTTGATGGGTCCTAAATCCATTTAACTCAATAGTAGGAACCAAACTCACCATCGAGGCCCAATTAGATTTTTCATCGTTTAATGGTGGAATGGTTCTCCAGATCTTGTGATCTTGCCAATTAATCAACGGGCTTTACATAGTGATTGACATGATGTCTTCTTGTGAAAGATCCTCCTTCAGTTTGAACATTCTCTTTTTTGTATTTTCTCTTATAGGTGAGAC
>ML785261.1:38284-52374 GCA_009831015.1 Picea engelmannii
GGAGTCCACGGAGTTTCATCGATGCCTCGGCATCCTCAAATGTCCAGAGTCCTGCATACTTAGGAAAACCCAGTCAATAGCACCTATCGATGTAAGGACAACAAAATAACATATTATCAAATCCACAATATCTCATAATCATAATCAAAACAACCAATATTATAATGACCCAGATCACTTGCACTGAAGTGTCTTAAAAGAATAAGTTTTCTCAGTGCACACAAGAGAGGGATGTTACATACACCCCCTCTTGTTTTAAACTTCGTCCCGAAGTTTCGCAGTATATAAGTGTCTAGCTATCAATAAAAAATGAGAATTGTTAACGCATATCATATGCGTCCTCCCAGTTCGTCGAGTGTGGACTATAGTTGTCCCACTAGACCTTGACTTGATCTACTGTTCGACGTCCTAGATATTGAATACGATGGTCGAGGATGTGGATTGGCTCCACTGTGAGCACACCCTCGTCTTATTCCTGCAAGGAACTCATGTCAATAACATGTGTAGCATCACTAACATAATGTCTCAAAACATATACGTGAAAAACATCATGCATACACCTCAAAGAATTAGCCAAGGCTAGTCGATAAGCCACGGACCCCTTTGTTTCCACAATCTCGAACGATCCCATGATCCTAGGAGAGATTTTATCATCCTTCCCAAACTTGATCGAACTCTTATGTGGTTTAACCCACAAGAAGACTCGATCACCAATTTTATAACTACAATTGACACAATGCGCATTGACATAACTCTTCTATCGATCCTCCACTTCCTTAATCCTTTGTATTACTATTTAAATTTCATCTTCCATTTCTTGGATTTCTTCTAGTCCCACCAAGACCTTATCCTCAATCCAATCCCAACTCAAAGGCATCTGACATCCTCACCCGTAAAGAAACTCGAAAGGTTCCATCTTAATGGTGCTTTGATAACTGTTGTTATATGCAAATTCTACCAATGGAAAGAATTCTTCCCAATGCTTCTGTTGGTCCATCGCGTACATACAAAACATATGCTTCAATATTTGGTTTTTTCTTTCGGTCTACTCATCTGTCTCTGGATGATATGCGGTACTAAAGTTAATTTGGGTTCCCAAGGCTTCTGGGAAACTAATACAAAATAATCCTGTAAACATAGATCCTCTATCAGATATAATCCTCTTAGGCATGCCATGCAGCCTCACATTCTCACTAATGAAAACTCTAGCTATGTCAAGCTCCTAATATGTCATATGCACAGGGATAAAATGAGCACTCTTCGTCAGAGTGTCGACTACCACAAAAATTGATTCATGTCTCCTTGTTGTCAATGGCAATACAACAATGAAATCCATCAAAATGACCTCCCATTTCAATTCCGTAATATCGTGTGGTTGTATTAATCCTTCCAGATGTCTATGTTAAGCCTTCACTTGCTGACATTCTAGATATATTTCCATGTAGTTGACTATGTCTGCCTTCATTCATTTCCAAAATAATAAGGGTTTAAGGTCTTCCCTCATCTTCATGACTTCTAGGTGAGGCATGTACACTTCTCTGTGAGCCTTGTTTAGGATCAAACTCCTCAACTCATCGTTGGGTAGTATGGAAATTTGATTTTTAAATCTCAATAATCCGTCATTGTCCACAATAGATCCCTCAAATTTTGGTACCATCATTGTGTTTTGTCCAACAAAATCCTTGACCTCTTTGTACCAGTCATCGTCATGTTGTAAAGTTAGAATCATTTCACGTAGATTCGTCTAAAGAGTCATCACTGAAAATATGCATGGTCTCTGACTCAACGCATGAGCCACTCTATTCACTATCCCTTTTATGTAATTAATCTCTAAATCGTACTCGCTAAGCAATTATGACTAATGTTGTTGTCGCGCATTCAAGTCGCTTTGCGTAAATATGTGTTGTAGACCACAGTGGTCCATTTTTAGTTCAAATTTTTTTCCAATCAGGTAATGTCTCCAAACTCTCAAGGCATATACAATGGCTAACAACTACAAATCATGCATCACATAGTTCTCCTCATGCCTTCTCAACTTTCTCGAGATGTAAGTGATCACTCGACCGTCTTGAATCAAGACTCTACCTAAGCCTTCCTTAGATGCATCAATGCATACCAAAAATTCCACGTCCATGTCAAGGACCTTTAGTATTGGTTTTGTCGTCAACATCTCCTTGAGCCTCCAAAATGCCTCCGTGCATTTCTCGGTCCAAACAAACTTCTTGTTCTTCTTCTACAATTCTGTAATCGGATTTCCTATCTTCGAAAAACCCTCGACAAATCGTTGATAGTATCCTTCTAAACCCATGAAGCTACACACTTTTAGGACATTCATCGGTGCAGGTCATTTCATAATAGCCTCAACCTTTTGTGGATCCACAGCGATACCTTCGCCGGAGATGGCATTCCCTAAGTAGTGAATCTTCAATTGATAAAATGAGCATTTTGACATTTTTTCAAACAATTTTTTCTCTCATAGACACTGTAGTACTAAGCACAAGTTCTCGACATGATCCTCCATTGTCCTAGAGTAAATCAAAATATTACCAATGAATACTTGGATGAACTTGTCTAAGTATTCACGGAACACTATGTTCATCAAACTTATAAATACCTGTGGGGCGTTCGTCAGTCCAAACGATAAAATAGTAAACTCATAATTTTCAAACCTCGTATTAAAGGTGGTCTTAGGGATGTCATCCTTCTTGATCTATAACTGGTGATACCCTAATCTCAAGTCGGTCTTTGGAAACACCTTCGTGCCTTTCATCTGATCAAACAGATCATCAATCCTTCGCAACGGATACAGATTCTTGATCGTTGCCTTGTTTAATTGACAATATTCAATGTAGATTCTCCATGACCCATCCTTCTTACGTATGAATATAACAGGAACACCCCACAGTGAAACACTTGGACATATAAGTCCTAGGTCCAACAACTCCTTCAATTGCATTTTCAACTCTTGTAACTTTGAGGTAGACATATGATAAAGAGTTATTTTTATTGGTTTAGTTCCTGGTTTTGGTTCGATGGTAAATTCCAATTCCCTCTCCGGAGGCATCCCAGGTAACTCCTTGGGGAAGACCTTTGCAAAATCTCGCACCATCGGAAAGTTTTCTAGACCGTTTGTTACCCCCTTATTGTTTAACGCAAGGATAGCATATAGCTTACATCCCTTGCGTATGATTTTTTGTAGCTGCAAGGAAGAGATGAACCTCAGGGAAACTCCCTGGTTTTGACCTATAATCACGCATCTTTGTCCCTCATCATTGACCAAGCTCAATCGTTTTGTCTTACTGTTGAGTATCGTCTCATGTGATTCCAACCAGTCCATGCCAATCACAACATCATAAAATCCTAAGATTGTGACGTACATGTTGGCCCTTATGAATAACTCTCCCAAGTTAAGGCTACAACCCGTTACCTTCCCTCCAACCTTTTGCTTGTCTTCCGAAGCCATTTCTACAAAGATAAACTCGTCATGTTTGACTGCCTTTACCTTAACTTTTTTTAGCACTGCACCAGAAATGAAACTCTCTGTAGCACTTGGATCTATCAAAATACCAAGGGTCTTATCAGTGACGGTACCTGACATCTCAAGCATAGTCGACTGGTGCTCTGCCTAGTGGTTATTCACCGTTGCATGAATCTAATGAGCCTTTCCCAAATCTCCCACAGTAGTGGGTTTGACTGATCCAGATGCTCTACTCCTCTCTATTGGGCAGTCTCATTGGTAATGTGGCTCTCCACATGTCCAACACCCTTTCTTTAGTCTAGTACTCCTAGTACCCGAAGTAGAAGCTGATGACCATCGGCCTGGAACCCTGGTATATTCTACTAAACAAGCCTAAAATGTTGTTGTTGTAGTCGACGTTGTTGCTAGTGTTATGTTCCTCTGTAAGGATTCCACTGCTGAGGCACTGGTCATCGTGGTGTAGTGTAATTGGATCCTCTCTAAGTGCCTTAAAATCCTGGTGAATGTCTAGGTGGTGTCTGATGCTGCAGCGCACCAGATGACACCTGTCTCGCTGGTCTCACTGGAGTCCTGCTCTGACCCACGCTGATAAAATCCTACTTTTCTATGAGGGCCTTCTAGACAACATCATGCAATGGTTAAGGCATCAGAATCCTAACCTTTGCATGAATTTTAACATTAAGGCCAAGAACGAACCTGTTGAACTTGAGTTTATCGGTATTCATGTGCAGAGCATACCAAAGCAGCTCCATAAAAATATCCTCTTACTCAGACACTGTACGGCCGCCCTGTCGAAAGATGTTGAACTCGTTGAGTTAACACTCAATGAATTCCTCATATAGATACCTCTACCGGAATCGTTCCTAGAATAGTTCCCATGACACGTCTTCAACGACCATGTTCAATTATGGCAGGAGCGTCTTCCACCATAGAAGAGCGCTCCCCTTCAATTGAAATACTGGCATGTGGATCTTCATGTTGGAGGTATATTTGCGAAGTGAAAATCACATCTCCATATTCTCCAACTATGCCTCAGCGGCTGTGTCTTCTGGGGCACCAAAGAATTCGGGAAATTTGACCTTCTCGAGTCCGCAGTGAATGCTACCAGTACTGACCAGAGCACATGGTGGACCCTCAGAAGGTTTTGGCTTCATGGCCTCATCTCTATCCAAATGAATGATCAGCTCCTCAGAAATAAAAACATACAACATTCAATCAGATGAAAATAAAAATGACCATGCACTATGAATGTTCACAGTGGGCAAGAAAAAATCACAATCATGCATTACAACACAAATACAGGACATTGATTTCAAAATCGACATCAACGCCATCAGGGGGGAAACATGCCCCAAGGCATGGTTTTTATACATACTCGTTGATCACTGCATGCCATGGTCCCGTGACAAGGAATCATGCTACCGCAATGTGACAAGAGCGATAGTGACTGGGGTGCAAAATAACAGACCAAGACCTTCATCCCAACAAATCCAACCTCAACCGAACTTAAGCGCATATAATAACGCTTACCTACCTTCTTTTAAAACATACTAAGGCTAATCCATGCTTACTTAAAATATCACAATGCTTTTCTTAAAATATAAATAAACAGTGCCTTCCTTAATTTATAACAATGCCCTTCTTATTATCATAAAGATTACACCGCTTTCCTTAAAAATCAATACATGAATTTTCTTAAATATAATAAACAATGTTTTTCTGACTTAAAACAATGCAGGGCTTACTAATTGCCAGAAAAAATATAGAAAATTCCATGAAGGCAACTATAATCTCCATAGCCATTATTGGAGCAGTTATAATTCCTAACCAAAAAAAACCTAACTAATGAACTCAATGAAATATTAAACTCTATGAACATAATTAAAATGACTATAAAAGATAAACTACTACCAAACACTCATATTAAACTCTCGGATCATCATTAAAACATGATTGTATAAGAAAAAATAATACCAAACACTCATATGGAAGTTTCTTCAAGTAATACAAAAACTATACTCATGAAAATTTATTTTAAAGAGTACAATTGCACAAAACATAAAGATATAGTTATATTTATTCTGATTTCGATATATTTAGTAAAAGGTAATAGCGAGATGAGTTTAATCTGAAGCACCACCCAAAAGAAATTTAAGAGCAATAAAGACATGAACGTCTTATTTTCAATCTCAGCCATTTATGTCAAGGACATCGAGATTGATAACTATAATTACTATTGTGAAAAATCTAACTCATCCACTCAATAGTTAAATCCTTTGGGCGTTTTTTGAAACTCTTTAAAATAAAAATAAAAACTATGTAATGGCATCCAATCACTGGTGGTTAATAAAGGAAGGATAATAGTTAAAGCTTTTGGGTGTTTTTAGAAACTCTTTAAAATAATAGTAAAAACTCTTTAACGACATCCAATCGTTGGTGGTTAATAAAGGAAGGATAATAGTGAAATCTTTTGGGAATTTTTAGAAACTCTTTAAAACAATATTAAAAACTTTGTAACGGCATCCAATCGTTGGTGGTTAATAAAGGAAGCATAAGATCCCAGGTGTAGGTGAACCACGATTAGATGCATCAGTTAACATTGTGCATTACAGGTGCAACACGGTAAGCGCAGATGATATCACACCTGTCCGAGTAAGACAACAGTCGAATGGAAGGAGAGAGGGAAATTAAAGCCCGGTTCAATGACCCAACCCTCCTTACACTGACATAGACAGGTCTGAAGAAAACCACTAGGTGGGTTTAACACAGTGAGAAAGGAAAATATTTTAACATCCATGCATATTGGGAAAACAAAAACCTTTTCGAGTGAAATGAAAAACATTCATAATTGAAATGAATTCTATCGATGCAATGGAACAATCCTCTCATCCCATAAATGTATAGAAAAAACATAAACCATAGATGCAGAAACACAACTTCAAGATATCGATCTTCAATGGGAGTAGGTCTTCAAATGTACTATGATACCATGTTTGACAACCCAAGTATTCCAATAGAGGATGAAAATATCTAGTAACTTCTCACACAACTAGATCAAATATTAACACATTGATGTTTTTATGTGGTAAAACCCATGCGGGGGAACATCCACGAACCCAACCAACATGACTACTTGAGGCAATTTATTAATGCAGAAGAAAATATATTACAGAGAGTTTCTCACAATAGATCATCGACAAATGACCCTCCATGCTCTTTAAATATAGATAATAGACCAATCAAGTGTTAAACCCTCGATCAATGTAGTCGTTAAGATCGAGAATTCTATGAGTCGTCAGATCACTCTATGTTGRGAMCATATTGYRAKTGTYAAAYYMTMRATACAMWSTARTSSWTAMKAWMGARACAYWCTWTRAGTCSTMASAWCACTCTATGWTGRGAMCATRTWKWKATWRWCAAATTATAAATWCAYWYTAGWTKCMTMMWAAAGAGGTTTGAAACCCGMCACTTATCGGAASCTAATTCMACMAATSARWMCAYSYMTAYMWAAMCATCCAAKYTAAMTGWCATTTTAATTATATATTTAATTTCCTTTTTATTTTTAATACTAATACAATGCTTACATTAAAAAAAAWWWWTTATCATATTATGAATTTTTACTAATTAATATATAATAAAGTATATAATATTTATAAATATTACATTTACATCAATATTTTTGAATATCATATTATGAATTTGTATTAATTAATAAATAATAAAATATATAATATTTATAAATATTACATAATGGTTTTGATTATATACAATCAAAGGGTCTAACTAGTTCAACAACACATATTTTACCTAATTAAATAGTTTTATAGAGTTATGATATCTCAGTTCGAATTAATATTAATTTATGATAAAATAGTTTTATAAAGTTATGATATCTCAATTTTAATTAATATAAATTAATATTGATTTATGATAGCTTAAATGTTTAATAAAATAATTTATCTTTGATAATAGTGATAAAATAATTATTTTAAAGTGATTCAATTTAAGAGAACTCAAGTAATATATGGAATAAAACAATATCTAAATATTTTTATTGTAAATGTGAGAAAACATAGTTTATTGTCATTATAAATGTGAGAAAACATAGTAAATTCATTAGACCATCAATATGTTAATGTGATAAAATAATAGTTGAATCTGTAGCTTGTCTCTCCCTTTTCTTTCAGATCTGAGGTAGTTATGTCAATCACAATATAAAAGAGTTCAAATATTTTGTTATACATAAATTTTTTGAAGAGATATTGTTTATGATAGTTTTAAATGAAATATTTAATATTATATGATTTATGTTATTTGATATTATAATATTTATGTTTAGTTTAGAGATGATGGAGTGTCAAGGATATTGTGTATTTTAAGGATATTTTGAATAGCTAAAAAAAAAATTGTTTTTGTTTTGGAGAAAGATCTAAAACCTAATTATTATGAATTACTTTATCTGGAGTAATTTTCCTTGAATAACAGTGAGGAAATAATTTACCTTCACAAATAATAATTAATAATAATTACCCTCTCTACCAATTAATAACTATGTTACAATAAATTTTATCACCTTCCAAATCAAATTTTAAATAAAATAAACTAATGATTAACATAAGAAAAACAAATCTACTTACATTTATAAATAATAGTTAATATTCTCTAAATAAAAATAATAAACCTACTCACATTCACAAATAAATAAGTAATGGGAGTGTCTACTAAAACATTGCACATTTCAAAACCAAACACTAAGTTCAATCCAAAAAAAATTATAATCAATAAAATCAATCCAAAAACCCATAGTAATTAATAAAACAACTCTCCTTAAAACAAACAAGACAAAAAGATGCTCCATTGTTAGCTTTTTCAGCTCACATAGGTGTGATTTATTATCCCTTTCATACTAGTTTAAAGCAAAAGTGTTTTACATCTTCAGTATCTGTTTAAACCAATCCGAAGATGCCCTCGCATATCGCTTTAAATTGTCCATGTAATCTACATAATATAAACCAAATCAGAAATTGTATCCACTGGCCCACTCAAAGTTTTCTGAAAACGCCCAAACAATATAACCTCGGACATCAGCGCCTTCCCTGTAACAAAGTTACAAAGCGTCGTTAATACCCTTAATCTGTCCATCCCTCGTGAACATTCTACCCCGTGTGTGACGCATGGCTATTGTAAAGAAAAGAAGATGGCTATGAAACTCATTACAACTGCACATGCAATGTTCACTATCATGCTCAAATGAAGATGGCCTTTCGTTTCCTACTCTCGTTGAAACTCCCGGGATAAGCGATGAAGGGAAGATATAACTGAGAGATGTGGTTTGAATTAGAGTTTCCATGGCTTCCACTGTTGCCCTTGGATATAACAAGATCCCACAAAAAATTATCATAATTTCATACCACCACCATTCCAAGCACACAAATGCAAAGCTGGGAAGAGACAAACTCAGAAGCAATCTCCACCCTTTGATGGAATTTCCCAGGATTTATTATACGCACACGATAAATAAAGGTAGCATATCAATGCCAATACCATATTGAAATTTGTACACACTGCAGCCAGAGCGACCCCCCATATTTAGATGCACAACTAACAAAAAATTGAGGGGAACATGAAAAAAAGAGAAATCGTTGTAGACCATGGTAGCGATGGTGTAATGTTATGAGTTCTCAGGTAAATTCTGAAATCTTGAGAGGATGAAGAAGTCATGTGTTATTAAATCAGGCAGCGAAAAGACAATGTAAGTGTTTGCGAGGCTTGTAATGCTTTTGTCTTGGCCGCGCGGTAGAAGAATTGGTTCCATATTACACCACATTGTCTTCTCCCTTCCTGATCTAATAAGGCAGGCCTTCCTTCATCCTCTCAGGATTTACCTTTACCTGATAAATGAGAACATTACACAGCCGCTACCATGGTCTACAGAGATTGCTCTCTTTTTTCATGTTCCACTCAATTTTCTCTTAGGGGTTCCGAGGGGTCGCTTCATCGTCTCAAGATTTACCTGACAACTCAGAACATTACACCTTCGCTACCATGGTATACAACGATTTACTTACTAATTATTCAGTCTCTAGGGAAACGGGCCTGCACCAAGGCATTTTTAAAGGAAATAATTCTCAAGGGCCCTTAGGGAAGGGGTGTGTGGCTTTAGCGCCTAGTTTGAGTGTTACAATCTACCTCTTAAGAATGTTTCTTAATTTAACAATCAAGTTAACCCTTTAAAAAGAAAAATGCAAGTCCCTTCTCTTATTTGATAAAGGGTAATTGAGTGATAATATCTCAAGCACTTAATTTATCTTGAATTAAGGAAGGTAAGCATAGCTATGTGATTGATATGAGCGGGTAACTATATGTGATATAACATATATACACAACATAGGAGTAACTATTTTATTGATACATATGTGTATTGTAATATTTCCAAAAATAATTAATTATTAAAGTTTATATGTACTTGGAATAAATTTCAGTTTTTGGCAAATTCAAATTTGGAAATTATTTGTCATTTATGGAAAATCTGAATTTGGAATTTGATTATTCTAATTAATTATTTATGAATGTTGGGAAGGATTTGATTTTCTCAACTAACTCTTTGATTGTGACACATGTAAAAGACAAATCTTTTTATATATTAAATGTTGGAAGACAAATAGAACAACTAGGTTGAAAATAGATGACCATGACTCCATGAGTGGGGAACATATTTATGTTGCCTCGGGGATGATTTTTACAAGTGGAAAATGAAGGATTAGACCACTAGCAGCCCCTGAAAATAAGATATTTGTAAAGCTACGAAAATTCCCAAGGAGGGAAGGAAATACCTAGGCACAAGATGCACATAAATACAACATATGGAAGAGGCGGGACGTTGCTTAGTATGTTGGAGAAAGGATACTACTTGTTGTTATGAACACTGTTTAGTGTGAGGAAAGGGAATTTCTGATTTGTAGAAGAGAAATGTAGAAAAGGAGGATCATTTCATTTCGCCCTTATGGACTCATGGTCAGGATAGGGGGTGAACATAGTAAGTAACTTGGTTGTTATGTTCTATGGTTGGGTGGAACATGGTTGTTCCATTTGTTTCCCAGCATCAGTTTTGGATAAGCACCTTTACTTGTATTCTGGTTAACATTCTGTTGATTACAATTGTTATAAGTATGATAGGATTTTGTGATGTTAGTGCATATATAATTGATTGACTGGATGTATAGTATTATGTTGATTATCAGATGTCAGGAATGAGATGGTTTGGGTGATGTTTGTTTAGGCCTATTATATGTGTTACTTAACAGAAATTAATAGAATCACTCGAGGTTATAAAAAGGGTTGTACATGTATAAATAGCAGTATATACATACATAGACAATTTTGTATACTGGTGTATATATATATTCAAACGTAAATTAAAATAGTATTGTTACTATATTTCTATTAACCATCAAATGAGATATAGAATTTCATGCAGAGCTACTATTTCAAATTCTACTCAAATACCACTTAAAAATAGATGGAGTGAATAACACTCATCTTCCATAAAAATATGCCTATTCCTTATGTTTATCACCGCAGTTCAACAGTGATCTATCTATTAGTATACTAATGCATGCTACAATAGTTTTACAATAATTGAATCATTATTCAAAATGGTTTCAACAACCTCTGTATTTCATTTGAAAGAAATTTACAAATAACATGTATATGATTTTGAAGGTAATTTACAAAACAACCGGAGTGTCCATGAAGACCACAGTTTAAATTTAATACAGTGGAGTACCCTAGGGAAAGGACCCATTTTTCCATTGTTGATAGAATGTAAGAAGTTGTGTCTAAGCGCAAATACCAGAACTCAAATACCTTTTCAAGAATGGAGGATCCCTTTGATTCCTCCCCCCTCGAAGTGTTTAAACCTGCAGAAACAAAGGGTAGGGTTAGCAAACCATACTATCCTTTAAAGAAATTGAATAAAAATAAAGTTCTTAATTAACTGAGATGAAAGAGTAATTATCTTGACCTTGGAGGAGGACCAAATCACCACTGGAACTAGTGCGATGATCCGCCCACGAGCAAGGGGGAAAGTGTATCCTTAATCCAGCTGATGGGTACCCTCGTAAAACAAATAAGGGCCCCACCATTAATTGGTTAAATCTGAGTGATTGTTTTCTTTAAGCACATATGGCAAGCTACAATTTATAACAACAAGAATTTAAAGAATGAAAGATTATAAAAGCATACAAGAATGAAACATTTAAGCAGGTTATACATCATACAAGAATAAAGAAATTATAATTTATGAGCCTTATGGTGATAAGAAATCATACGAATTATAAGCTACACAGTGATAAGACAAAACACATTGAGCACAGTATCGAAACCCCACAACGGGTAAATTGATGTCAGGCATACACCTAAGTTATAACATTGTTAAAATAAAATACATAGAGTACAGTTGCACATCCCACAAGGGTGAAACGATATGCTTATACATGTAAAGAACATAGGACTTTCAGTTATGCAACGAGCTATAACCTTTTGGAATGCAAAAGTTGTAAGACAAAATTCATACTAGTTCAATTATGTAATCCCCATGATGGGTAAGTAAAACTTTTTACATGAACAGGAAGTTAAATTTGAATTATGTACACAACGAAATCAAAATTCTTCCACAGAGTTAAACCGCATTCAATCGCGAGGGTTTAGACAGAATACAAAAGGCAACTACCATACTACTCTATCGAAATGGAATAAAATTATGGGTGGCTAGAGAAAGAACAAAGAGAAATTCAAATATGCAAGTAATTAATTAAGTAAATTAGAATGTAATTAATAAAACATAAGTTCGATGTTCTGGCATAGTGTCATGCATATAGATATTTACTTATAAAAATTACATATGGTAAATCATGAACCAGTAGATCTAAATCATCGTCGCACAAATTTTATACTGACTGGTAAAGGAAGTAAATAGTCTGAATCCACAAAACCCTTGGAAAGTTTAAACCTATACGTCTATTTTTCTATTCGCATAGAATTATGGTTCACAAGTAAGGCAACGAAAATGCTCAGAGTATGATTCTGACGAGTTCTAAGGATGGTTTTTACACTCACTTAGAATGTTAACATTCTATATTTCTAGAACTTACCACGATTTCAAAGTAATGAAATATACTACACAGGGCATGGATATTGGGGGCTTTGCACAGAGATTAAAAGAAAAATAAATAAAACTTAAACCTTAAAGATTCGAAGGGCTCCAACCCCAACCGAAGTTTACTCTAAAATAGTTCTGAAAGATTCAAACACGAAGTGCCCGGAAGGAAACAGTTACAGCAGCAAAATGTAGTAGGACTACCAAACAAGTTATCCACTTCTTGTTACAGAATAATATAGGTGACAAAGATTTTTGGGTTACCTGGTACAGAGAGAAGACCATATGGTTGTGCCCCTCCATTTTTACCCAAGGCAAGTCTGCTCCAAGTTGTTATCCATGCATACGGAGAAAGAGGATTACAAGGTTAACAATGGGGTGCATGAGTACGAGTTTTCGCAAATACGTAGAGCCAAAGGGGAAATGATACAATAGTGACCTCGAAACTATTGCAATGCAAAGTAATAGTGATGGGATTTGCATAGTACCCTGGCCATGTGAATAAACGGACATGGCATGACCGCATTGGTCAAGGTCACCTAAACTATCCACTGCATTACAGGACCACTCTTAATTGAACAGCCAGATGATAAATGTGTTACACACAGACTTGAAACTGCCATTAACATAGTTTACAAAATGCATTCAATGTTGGGGCCAGGTCACAAAGTCAAGTGGAGTTTCACCCTGTTAGGTTTAGGGTTTAGGTGTGGCATAAGTGCAGAACAGTGGTATTAAGGTGTAGGAACTGTCACATCTTCATTCGAAGAACAACCTCATAACTAACCTTGGTAACGTATCACTGGTGCACTTAATAACCTTTATTCACACTTGTATGATCGGCTTCAGGTGGTTTACCGGGTTATAACAATATGAACTACTTGGAATTTAGTGAAAGTTTATGAGAGTACATATGTTACATGATGTTTGTTTACAATGAGCATGATAACTTAGGTAATATTTATGGTTTGCACTTGGACAGAATCCATTATGATCACTTATATGTTGGCATTTGTTAAAGACTCCATTGTAGTGAAGGGTCATGTTTTAAATACAATTTTAAGTATAGTTCTATTGTGCAATATCCCATATGGCCTACTATATATATATAGGAGGTGTATATAACAAGTAAGGTTTTTGACCAACTATGTATATACGCATAATGGTATGTTAAGAATTTCTTATGTGGGAATTTATATGAGTAAGCATGAAGTTTTCACATAATAATTATAAATTGAATGTATTGAGTCTCGATATGAATTAGTCCTTTGGTAAACAACCTATATAGATGCTCAATGATAGGAATAGTGGCATTGTTATGGAAAGTATAATATAGTCTCTAAATGCATATAGTAAACGGTACATGCATTATACTTGATAAGTGACGATAATAAAGTTATGGTGAATAAGTAGCAAAGAGCCAAAGAGTTTTTAATGCACCTTATAATAAAAAAA
>ML785261.1:55977-71501 GCA_009831015.1 Picea engelmannii
TCTGCATTATCTTACTTTTACTATGGGGTATTTTTTAACTCTCATTACTTTCGCTTGTATAATTACTCTTTGTGGAGGTCTCGAGATATAAGCATTAAGTGAAATGTTAACCTTGTAACCATTTGCAACTCTATCCGGACATTTGTTTGGCATTTTGTGCGTATTCGAAAGATAGTTTTAATGGTCACCCACTGCAATACCGCCCTGTAGCATTCAGGGTTTTATTTTTAATTCTATGTGGATAAATATATAAGACCACTTGTTATACTAATGCAGGAACATCGTTGGCAAGCGGGGATTATGATGCAAGAGCATCGTTGGCAAGAATGCAAAGGCAGGACCACTCAACACATGGGGGTTCTTCCAGAACTTCAATGTTAGCGGTTGCAATCGATTTTGAAATCCGCCTTAACTCAGCGCCAGAATTTACCTTTGGAGGCACGCTTGAACTAGTGTCAAATTTTACCCTTTGAGGCATGTTTTGAAAATCGCAAGCGGAGCAGGAGTTTCCACTACAGATCTGGAGTGTGACTGGACTAAGATAGCATAGGATGAATTTTAGAGTAGGAAAGTAGCCAGGGGAAACCCTAGAAATATTTTTGAGTTTAGTAGAAGTTTGTACAACCAGATGGGGTTAGCTGCAATATAGAGAGAAATTATTTGTAAGAGAGAACTGTGAGTTAGCAGGAGATCTCAGTTTTTGAGTTACTGTAATTTGAATGTATTTTGTAGACATTTCGTCACTTGTGAATATAACAGAAGGAAAATTGAACCAAATACACATTGTATGATCGGTGTTTGGAATTTCATGATATTTATGTTCTTATGAACAAGTGAATGAATCTTTGTGGGAGAGTAGGAAACTGCGAATGTTATTTTTTCAGTTTCAATTGCTTCTCTTCATTTAAAGCTCTGCAATGTGTGCATCGATCCAGAAGGGAACGCAAGGGGATTGGGGGGGGAATTTCTCTGTGAGAAATCCCTTGGATCTGAGTTATCGAGATCCCTTAGACGCAAGGAGTGTGTGGGAAATTGAAGTTTACACCAGAAAAAGGTCAAGAGGAATAACACTTTGGGAAAGTGTTATCGAGATCCAGGTATCCATTTCCTAGGAGAAGCGAAGGTCGAAGCCTTCGGGGACATAGAAAATTATTCTAAGTCTGAAAGATTAAAAAGCTCAGGAGGGAGAGCACTGTTGACCATCATATTGCGATGAAGGTTTAGTGGTTGTATGAGGTGAGACAGGTACGCAAATTTCAACATTGCGTATGCCCAGGAGAAAATAACCATGAGGACCTGAAAGGATGGTGGAGAGATTTTGGGGAGGGACGTAAAATCCGGTGAGTCGTTGGATCTAGAAGAGTTGTGAGTAGGTTAGTGGAGATACCTTTCAACACTCGACCCTTAGGGGGAATAGTAGTCGTCAGACCCCAATAGATCTGGGTCGTTGATCCCATTTTGGGTTTTCGACTACCGAGAACGCAAAGGGAAAGATACATGACTCTTGACCCACAAAACCCCAAAAGGATCCAGACCGTCGGATCTTCGTAGGTTGGGATTCATCAATATGCAGTGTGGAGGTGTATAGGGTTTAGGCTACCAGGAGTACAAGGGGTGAGAGCAAGGACTCTTGACCTACAAAACCCCAAAAGGATCTAGGCCATCGGATCTTCGGAGGTTTAGAACCGTTGATCAACGACGTGGGGGTATTTCGGATTTATGCGACCCGGGATACAAAAGGTAAGAGTCGAGACTCTTGACCTACGAAATCTCAAAATGATTCAGGTCATTGGATCTTGGAGGCTTAGAGTCGTTGATCCACAATAGGGAAGTGTTTCATCTTTCGTGGCTTGGAGGAACAAACAGACCTCGTAAGGGGCAAAGTCACGAAACGCAAAACGTCGAATTGATCATCGTCATTGATCGAAGGGAGATCTGGACTGTAGATATCGATCTTCATGATTTTGGCTCTCATAGCTTGGAGAATCCCGAAGCACTCTATGGTAAATTTGGTGGTCATGTGCCTATGGTCACATGAGTCGGGGAAAGGGGACAGCTAGCCTTCGCTAGCCCTTATCGGGGTTTCAGGACCAGATGAACCAGGGACTCGTTACATTGGAAAACCCCAGGGATGCAAAATGCAATGTGCCTTTCAGGCTAAGATTGTGGTTGTGTCTGTGGTCACGAGGAGTGGGGGTTGTGCCTAAAACTATCTTGCGTGGGTAAAATATACACAAGAGTCTATGGACGAAGTGTTAGAGGTTCCAGCTCAGAACCAGGAGAGCCTCTCCATCTTTGGAATTTGGAGATCCTGACTGGGAGGTCATGCAACCCTGAGGAGGGATAGGGGGTCTGCATCAGGTGGTATCAGAGCCAGTTTGTTCTTCATCTGTAGACTTTAGGAAAAAGAGAAAGAGGAAGAGACAGAGAACTCAGAATTGTACTTTATGTGTGACAAGAAGTCAACACAATTCTGCCAAGGAGATGAGAGGAACCTTTAGCCAATTGTGTTGTAGAGAGGGAGATGTGAAAACTTCGCACCAGATTGGAAACAATGGAAGAATTGCAGAGAAGAGAACCCGACGTTAGAGACGTCAGTGAAGCAGAAAGTGAAGAGGTTGAAGTTGAAGAAGTTGTAGGAGAAGACGTTGTAGAGGAATGTTTGTTGAAAGCAGTTGCCAGACTAGGAGGCAGAGATAACATAGAGGTTCCCATGTATGAGGGAAACCTATATGTTGAAGAATTGTTGGATTGGATAAGATCCATGGAAAGACACTTCAATTATGAAGACGTCAATGAGGAGAAGAAGGTGAAGCAGGAAGTCACTAGGTTAAAAGGACATGCAGCACTGTGGTAGGATGAACTACAGGCTGAGACAAGAAGTAAAGGAAAATAGAGGATAAAGAGTTGGGAAAGAATGGTAGCCAAGCTGAAGACTAAGTTCATTCCTAAAGATTATCACATAAATCTATTCAGGAAGATGCAAAACTTGAGATAGAAAGGGATGACGGTTAAGGAGTAGACCAAGGAGTTCTATCAGTTGAACATCAGAACTGGACAAAGGGAGAGAGATGAAGAGAAAGCCGCCAAATATATAAATGACTTGAGATATGATATCCAGGACAATATCAGCATGATGTCAGTCAGAATCGTGGAGGATTCTTATGAGTTTGCACTGAAGGCAGAGCAGAAGCTGACCAGAAAACAAAGTCAGGGAGGAAGAGGTAAAATCTCAGTCCCAAGAAAGAGCAAGGGGTTTAACCGCGTCAGAACACATCATTCTAAGGACAAGGCTGGGAAACAACACAATCATTCAGAACGAGGAGGAAGTTCATGAGAAAGACAGGGTGGTGGAAGAAACTCTTCTAGAGGAAGAGGCAGAGGAAGAGTAAGATGTTATGCCTGTGGAAAGATAAGACACATGTCTTGGGAATGTCCCGAGAAGAGGAAGGAAGGAGGATAATATCACATCTCAAAAGCCCAGTGAAGAAATGTTGAAGCAGAGGGAGTAGAGGATGGAACATCCCTGATGTTGAGAAAAGTTCTCTTGAAACCAGAGGTAAAAATTGAAAAGCCAGTGCAGAGAAACAACCTCTTCAGGACAGCTTGTAAGACTAAGGACAAAGTATGCAAGGCGATTGTTGATAGTGGGAGCACTGAAAACCTAGTATCCAAGGAGATGGTGGAGAAATTGGAGTTGAAGACAAATGCACATCCAAAACCATAGAAGGTCTCATGGTTGCAAAAAGGACACCATGTAATGATTACTAAACAATGCATGTTTGAAATGAAGATAAGAGGTTATAAAGATGAAATCCTGTGTGATGTAATCCCCATGGACGTATGACATATTTTGTTGGGAATACCATGGAAGTTTGACATAAATTTCATTCATGATGGGAGGAAAAACACATATACATTAGAGAAGAATGGTAGGATGCATATGTTGCTGCCAATGAAGGAGAAGAGAGTAAAAGAGGAAGCCAACACAAGCATACTTCTCATGAGTGGGAAGGAAATCCTGAAAGAAGTCAAGGAAGAATAGGAGATGTAGTTTGCTATGGTGATGAAGCCCAGAGTCATCCTCATGAGTACATCAATGAATGATTTTCCTGAAGAAGTTCAGGAGTTGCTAGATAATTTTGTTGATATAGTGGTGGATGATCTGCCAAACTCATTGCCGCCCATCAGGAGTATCAGTCATCATATTGACTTGATACCAAGAGCAAGTCTGTCAAACAAAGAAGTGTACAGATTAACACATCGATAGAATGAGGAGGTGAAGAACCAAGTCCACGAATTTCTAGACAAAGTTTTGGTCAGAGAAAGTTTGAGCCCATGCGTAGTACCAACTGTGTTGAGCCCAAAGAAATATGGAGGATGGATAATGTGCATAGAATCGAGAGCCATCAACAAGATCACCATCAGGTACAGATTTCCTTTACCAAGAATGGATGATTTAATGGATTGCTTAAGTGGAGAAAATTTATTTTCTAAGATAGATCTGAAAAGTGGATATCACCAAATCAGGATGAGAGAAGGTGATGAATTGAAAACATCCTTTAAGATGAACGAAGGTCTATATGAGTGGTTGGTTATGCAATTTGTCTTAACAAATTCCCCGAGTACTTTTAAGAGGTTGATGAATGAAATTCTGAAAGATTTCATTGGAAAGTTTTTGGTTGTATATCTGGATGATATATTGATCTTTAGCAGGACTAAAGAGGAGCATTTGAGGCACCTAACACTAGTAATGAGGAGGCTACAGTAGGAGAAGTTGCTGATCAATTTGAAGAAGTCCTCTTTTATGAAGACAGAACTCATTTATTTGGGTTTCCTGATCTCTTCGAATGAACTGAAGATGGATCCATAGAAGGTGAAAGAGATCAGAGAATGGTCATCAACAAGAAGCATGTTTTAGGTAAGGATCTTCCATGGATTAGCGAGCTTCTATAGCATGTTCAATAGAGACTTTAGTGGAATTTGTTCACTAATGATGGATACAGTGAAGAAGTGGAACAAGTCCTTTAAATGGAAAGAGGAGGCTGAAAGGAGCTTCAATATACTGAAGGAGAAGATAACAGAATGACCAATTCTGATCTTGATGAATTTTGAGAATACATTTCAGGTAAGATGTGATGCAAGTGGAGTTGCAATAGGAGCAATTTTGAGTCAGGATAACAGACCCATTGCCTATTTCAGTGAGAAGTTGAATGAGACTAAGAAGAAATACTTCACATATGACAAGGAATTATATGCCATAATTCAAGCATTGAAGAAATGGAGGCATTATCTTATCCCGCAAGAGTTTGTCTTGTATAGCAATAACCAAGCTTTACAATTCATAACCAGATAGGAAAAACTGAATCAGAGGCATGCAAAAATGGGTTGAATTTATGAAAAAATTTACTTTTGTCAGAAAACATGTTGGGAATGCTAGAAAGGTTGTTGATGCATTAAGAAAGAGATGTTTGATCATGTAGGAATTCCAAGTGAAGAACTTGGGGTTTGAACACCTTAAGGACATATATCATGATGATGCAGATTTCAAGGAGGCATATGAAGCATGTGCTAATACTGTGTTGAGAGATAGAAGTCAGTGGACAAAGTACATGATTCAGGAAGGACTGTTGTTTAGAGGAAATCAGTTGTGCATACCAAAATGCTCAATAAGGGATAATATTCTGAAGGAAAAGCATAGTGGAGGATTGGTTGGACATTTCAGCCATGATAAAACATTTTCACAGTTGAGAAACTCATACTATTGGCCAGGTATGAGAACAGAGGTGATAAAGTTTGTGAATAGATGTAGAATCTACCAACATGCAAAGGGGAAAATACATAACACTAGTTTGTATCAACCCTTGCCAATAACAAAGAGGCCTTGGGATACAATAAGCATGGATTTTGTGTTGGGATTGCCAAGGACACAAAGAGGATTTGATTCCATATTTGTGGTAGTGGATAGATTTTCAAAGATGGCACATTTCACCCCATGCCAGAAGACCAGTGACGCAACTCATGTTGCAAATCTGTTTTTCAAAGAAGTTGTGAGACTTCATGGCCTACCCAGGAGCATTGTCTCAGACGGAGACACAAAATTTGTTGGTCACTTTTGGAGGAAGTTGTGGAAGAATATGGGGACAGATTTGTCCTTCAACTCAGCTTATCACCCTCAGATAGATGGGAAAGACTGAAGTGGTAAATAGAAGTTTGGGGAATTTATTAAGGAGTCTTGTTACTGAACATCATAACCAATGGGATCAGATTCTGCCACAAGTAGAATTTTCATACAACGATTCACCAAACAGGAGCACTGGAAGGAGCCCATTCCAAATACTATATGGAATGCAACCAAGGGGAGTATCTGAGTTGAGAGACTTGGAACAGGGTGAGATCAGGAGCGCTAAAGAAGAGGATTTTGCTGCAAAGATGTAGAAACTCCATAGCCAGATCAAAGGATAGTTGGAGAGTTCTAACCAGAAATACAAGCATAGAGTTGATCAGCATCACAGGGAAATTCAATTTGAAGTAGGAGATCATGTTTTATCACATCTCAAGAAGGAAAGGTTCCCTAGGGGAACATACAACAAGTTGAATATAAAAAATATAGGACCCTGTAAGATCTCGAGGAAGTTTGATGAAAACGCCTATGAGATTGAGTTGTCATATGGTGTGGGCATTTCGCCCATATTCAATGTTTCAAACCTGTATCCTTACAGGAAATATGACACAGAAGGGTCAGAAGATCAAGGAAATATTCAGTGGCAGAAACAAATGTCTGTGGAAGAAAAGTTGCAGATGGAGAAAATTGTTGATCAAAGGATTGGCAATAATACCAGAAGGAAAACCTATTTTGAGTATCTGGTCAATTGGAAGGGACACCCAATCGAAGATGTTAGTTGGGAAAATGAAGTTGTTATCCAGAAGCAAGGAAAATTAGTAGAGGAGCTCATGGACAGGAGTCCATGATTTTTTGTCAAGGGGGGTATCATGTAGGAGCATCGTTGGAAAGTGGGGATTATGATGCATGAGCATCGTTAGCAAGCATGCAGAGGCAGGACCACTCAGCACGTGAGACTTCTTCCAGAAATTCAACGTTAGCGACTGCAACCGATTTTGAAATCCGCCTTAACTTAGCATCAGAATTTACCTTTGGAGGCACGCTTGAACTAGTGTCGAATTTTACCCTTTGAGGCACGTTTTGAAAATCACAAGCGAAGCAGGAGTTTCCACTACGACTCTGGAGTGCGACTAGACTAAGATAGCATAGGATGAATTTTAGAGTAGGAAAGTAGCCAGGGGAAACCCTAGAAATATTTTTGAGTTAAGTAGAAGTTTGTATGCTCAAATGGGCTTAGCTGCAATACAGAGAGAAATTAGTTGTAAGAGAGAACTGTGAGTTAGCAGGAGATCTCAGCTTTTTAGTTACTGTAATTTGAATGTATTTTGTAGCCATTTCGGCACTTGTGAATATAACAGAAGGAAAATTGAACCAAATACATGTTGTATGATCGGTGTTTGCAATTTCCTGATATTTTTGTTCTTATGAGCAAGTGAATGAATCTATGTGGGAGAGTAGGAAACTGCGAATGTTAGTTTTTCAGTTTCAATTGTTTCTCTTCATTTAAATCTCTGCAAGGTGTGCATCAAGCCATAAGGGAACACAAGGGGATTGGGGGGCAAATTTCTTTGTGAGAAATCCCTTGGATCTGAGTTATCGATATCCCTTAGACACAAGGAGTTCACGAGAAATCGAAGTCTGCACTAGATGAAGCTCCAGAGGAATAACACTCTGGGAAAGTGTTGTCAAGATCTAGGAATCCATTTCCCAGGAGAAGCAAAGGCCAGAACCTTCAGGGACTTAGAAAATTTTTCTAAGTCTGAAAGATTAAAAATCTCAGGAGGGAGAGCATTGTTGACCGTCAGATTGTGGTGAAGGGTCAGTGGTCGTCTGAGGTGAGACAGGTACGCAAATTTAAACATTGTGTATGCCCAGGAGGAAACACCCATGAGGACCTAAATGGATGGTGGAGAGATTTCCAGGAGGGACGCGAAATCCCATGATTCATTGGATCGAGAGGAGTTGCGAGTAGGTTAGTGGGGATACCTTTCAATGCTTGACCCTCAGGGGGAATAGTAGCCATCGGACCCCAATAGATCTAGGTCGTTGATCCCATTTCGGGTTTTCGGCTACTGGCAATGCAAAGGGAAAGAGATGGGACTCTTGGCCCACAAAACCCTGAAAGGATCCAAATCGTCGGATCTTCGGAGGTTGGGAGTTCTCAATCTACAACATGGAGGTGTATCAGGTTTTGGCTATCGGGAGTACAAGGGGTGAGAGAAGGGACTCTTGACCCGCGAAACCCCAAAAGGATCTAGGACATCGGATCTTTGGAGGTTTAGAATCATTGATCAATAGTGTGGGGGTATTTCAGATTTCAACGATCGGGGATATAAAAGGTAAGAGTCAGGACTCTTGATCTACAAAATCCCAAAAGGATTCAGGCTGTCGGATCTTGGGGACTTAGAGTCATCGATCCACAATAGGGAATTGTTTCGACTGTCGTGACTTGGAGGAATGAACAGACCTCATGAGGGGTGAAGTCACAAAATGCGAAACACCAAATTGATCATCATCGTTGATCAAAGGGAGATCTGGACCGTAGATATCGGTCTTCATGGTTTCGTCTCTCATAACTTGGAGAAGCCCGAAGTGCTCTGTGGTAAAGTTGGTGGTCACCTACATGTGGTGACGTGAGCCGGGGAAAGGGGGGATCTATCCTTCACTAGGCCTTATCGGGGTTTCAGGACCAGAGGAACTAGGGACTCGTTACATTGGAAAACGCCGAGGATGCGAAACATAATGCGCCCTTCAAGCTAAGCTGGTGGTCGTTCCTAAGGTCATGAGGAGTGGGGGCCATGCCTAAAACTATTGTGAGTGGGTAAAATAAATACAAGAGTCTATGGACTAAGTTTTATAGGTTCCAGTTCGGAACCAAGAGAGCCACTCTAGCTCCGGAATTCGAAGATCCTGACCTGGAGGTCGTGCAGCCCTGAGGAGGGATAGGGGGTCTGCATCATATACCCTTCATGAGATTTGAAATTTTTTTATCTATATAGTTTTATTTACTTCTTTTTGGGGTTTATTAAAGGAGAGGAAAACATCCCTCCTATGGTTAATTTGTGTTGCATATTATATGTGCCTAGTAAACATATATAACCATATGAGACTTCAACTTCTAAAAATGTCCATTTATCTTATCTGGATACGACGTAGATTTCATAAATAAATCTTAACCCTAAACCCTCTGTTCATAAAATATCTCTATGGTTAAATCATTAAAATAATATTTTTGCCAGTTTACACAGAGATGCGGTAGAGAACTCTCCCATGCTCTATCTCAATTCCTTAAATTGGTAAAAGTGTTACTCTAATTTTACTGTGTGTGTGCTTGAAACTTTATTCTCTATGTAGGCAAAGGGTTACTGGCCATAATAAATTTTTCTAACTTACTTGTACGATTTTGTCTTAAACCATCGCGTTCCATGTTCTTACACAGTAGTGAAAAATCCTAAACCTATGTTATGTATGTATATATATACTAGGCATCGTATTATCATTTAAACAAACTAGTTAGAAAGAGGCATTGCCTCACCCTCTTTGGGGTTGCACAAATGTGTTTTATTTAATCATTAACACTGTGCAACATACATTTCGTATGATTTTGTCGTATGATTCATAAACTATATTTCTGTATTTCTCTCATAGTTATAATCTCGCACCTTTTAAATCCTTGTTATTATAATTGTAGCTTTCCTTCTGTGCTTTATAAAATATTTGGACTTAGATTATATCAATTAATGATGGGGCCCTGGTTTTGTTTTTGTGGGGGTACCCATCAACTGGATTAAGGATACACCATCCCCCTTTGGTCGTGGGTGGATCATCGCACCCGTTCCAATGGTGTTTGGGTCCTTTACCGAGTTCAAGAGAAGTACTCTTTCATCTTGGTTAATTAAGAAATTTATTTTCAATCATTTTCTTTAAGGAAAATATTGTTTTCTAAACCCTATCATTTTTATCTCTGTAGGTTAATCAGTTCGAAGGAAAACATATCAAGGAGGACTGCCTTACTCAAAACGGTATTCGAGTTCTGATCTTGGCGTTTTATATAAAACTTCTCAGATTTTGTTTACTAGTGGTACATGGTTCCTTACCCTAGGGTACTCCACTATAATAAATTTTGAGGCAAGGTTTCCTGTTTGTACAGATCATTTGTGCTTTAATCTTAAATGAAAATGCAGGTTACTAAAATCATTTGAACAAGTTTCCAACTATTGTAACAACTACTATAACATTTATTTGTAGACTATTGAAAATCATTGTTTATAGACCTGCTGTAATATAAACATGGATTGTTAATTACCCTATCTTTTCCTTTATAGCCTTGTACAATTTTAACAATGGCAGTTACTTATACACTCATGCAGTTCAAGGATCAATAGAAATTTTTTCTTTATATGAAAACAATATATATCTAAACATTTTACCTAATTAACACCATTAATAAAAAATCATAACCTCAATCTAGTATTAGCACCAACAAATAATCTTAAACACTAATCCAACCCCATACAACTTCATCTATTAAAACTGAATACTCCTAACCCATAAAAGGCCTTAATTTATTCTTTTACTTAACTTATTAACAACTAATCAAATAAACAAACACACCTAAATACACTAAATTAATTCTAAAACAACTCTAATATTTAAAAAACTTAACTTTACCTTTAACCTAGAAAACCTTTCTACACCATTAAAACCAAAAACAACAAAACCACCTTCAAAAAAATTAAATTAAAATATTTTAATAAAACTTTAAACAATTTCTATGAAAACCCGTAAATGAACCTTATTAAAACTTCAATTCACTCATACACCTTCAATTAATTGATTTAATTAAAATAACCTTAAAAAACATAATAAACATTTTAATAAAAAATTTAAACAATTTAAAAAATAAAAAAATATATATAATAAAAAAAAACCCAATTAAACCTAATATAATCCTCACCATAAAACTCGAGCCGACACATAATTCCCCCCGTACAGTTAGTATCAGTATTTATAACCAAATTTTCCCTTCAATTAAAACCCAGGCTTCTTGTCCTCATGATGGATCCTGATATGGATTTGAAACATCGAGAATCCATTGACAATATTGTGGTCTCTCTGAACACAGCTGAAAAGGACAAAGTTGTCATTTCCATATTGTTGCGGTTTTTTACTAGAGCGTCATATTAAAAATTTGAGAGTTTTTATGAATTTCTTGTTAATATTATCATCTAGGTCTCATACAAAATTTTATTTAGTTCATGACCTATAATCTTTTGTAGTTGACAGAAGTTGGCATTTCAATAAAATTACACCAGTGGAGAAAATGCACAAAAGGGGTGAAAGTAGTTTTTTCAGGAAGCCATAAATTTAAGCTTAGAGATCGGAATGAGTCATGATTATAGTCGTTGGAAACATGATTTAGTAGATAATAACCTAAAATTATTATAATTGGGATAACTATGACATAGTTCTTCATGACCTGAGTAGAAAAATGACCTGTAGCATTAATTGACAATTAATTGTAAAATATGCATAATTCTAACAAAACGATTGCTTGCACACTTTGCAAAATTAGAGGTATAATAAGATAAATTTAAGCATAGGATTGGATATCATATTCATGGAAGCATTATAGAGCTTGTGGAGGTTGGTTGAGGAAATAAAGAGCTACAGGGCAAGTGATGAAAAGTGGATAAAGAACTCAAGAAGAATGGAACAAAAGAATTATTAGTCAACCGGTACAGAGTAGGAAACAATAGCAAGAATCCTCACATGGGACATGAAGCCAACAAGTGAATAATTTCATTAATGGGCTTAGAATGGAAAATTAAGAATCTATAGCCTTGAAGGTAGAGATGTGTAGATAGTTGCAAAGCTTGTTGTGAAAGAGAACAAGGAGCTTAAGAGGTGATGTGTGAATCATCTCTATGTGTCAAGCATATGAGTTCCTAGGAAGGATTTGCTAGCTATGACTTATCTACCTTTTCTAAAAGTACTTAGAGCAAGAAATCCACTTCTGATATTAGAGTTCACATTGAAAGCATGATATCAATGAAGAGAAATCAAGGATAGAATAATGAAGGTTATTTCACTTGAAAAGTGCCATTGAATGAAAATAGATTTCCATTGAGAATGGTCTTTAGTGGGAAAAGAATGTATTCAAATGGAATTGTTAAATGAATTGAAGAGAACTATTTTTGAAAATTGGGAAATCCAATGGAAAACTGGAAGTAATAGCAAAGATGTGGAATGATTATGGGTAAGTTGAATTCAAGGATGTTGTGATAGTAGAGTGATGGGATGTTGTGAGCTACATCATTCCAAGGTGTTGGAATGTTTCATTAAGGCAAAGTTTGGGTATGAATTCCTAAGAGAGGTTGTTGAAAATAAAACAGATTGGTTGGATTGTAGAATGGCCAAGTGGAACTTGGATGGAAAGTGTTACGACCAGGGAGAAATAGTGCAAATGATTAGAATGGAAGCACACAAGGCAACAAGGATATGAAGAAATTCAAGTACAATGAACTACAACATAAATAAATAAATAAGTGAACTGAAACATAAATGCACTAGAGTGCATGATGCATACAATGAAGTTAAAATGTATATGCATTTGTAGGAATGTATACAATGAATGCTTGGTTCATATAGATATGTATTTTTTCATATATATGTGCTTGGATATGCATATGGCATGCTTGTGGACTAAGAATTGTTTGTTTTTATATACATGCAATAATGATTTTATGGCAATTGAGTATGACTAATGAGGGATTATTTATTCAGAAAAAATGGTATAGCATGGTTAAATATGTGGATGTTGATGTTGCTTATGACCTGCATCTATGTGATGACCCATGAGGGTGGTAGGAATGGTGATCAAAAAAATGGAGGATGAATCCTATGAGCTTCTAAAAATACTAGTTGACTAGGTAGCATCAAGTAGGTTGGTAACAACCATGCAGGTATGCATTTGGTTGTTTCCAATATTGAAGGGAATTGAGGTAGGAATTCCCTTAGTTAATTTTTCCATATTTAAATTGATATGTAATGGATGAAGGACTAGAGTATGCAAATCTTATTAATTCTATAATTCATTTAGATGAAATGTTAGTTGCATATTCTGTTATGATTGGTTATGAGAACATAACCAGGTTAAGTTAGGAGACATAATCCTGATATAGCAATGAATAACCATAGAGCTAGTCACATGGGAGACCATGATATGTTTAGATATGGAAGGGATATAACACTATGTGAGTGCTCAATGGTTTCCCATGTATAGATTTTGTTTGGACTACAACCTCTTTGTTGACATTGAAGAGCACTTAGGAATTATGTTTCCTCATGTCATGTATGGGTTGAAGAGGATGGCATCCAAATAGTCGGACAATATTGAGAAGAGTTTGGATGATGTGTTGAGGTGTTGGCCAGACCTTCCAACTCACCACGGTGAAGTGCATGACATAGTTATGTGGTATTATGTAGTCAATGCATGGATGCATTGTGTATATGTGGCCATGGGTATTAGCACATCGATTGTTAATGTATTGGTAAGTATTTGTTGTATTATGATGAAAAGCATGTGGTGTTGAAAATGCATAGTGAATGATAGTGGCATTATATTTAATATGAATACTAGCTAAAGGTGATTGAATTGTTGTTTGTTACAATTTTGAGACTGTTTTTTGGAGCTATTGAAAATGTTACAAGTAGTATTAAAAGAATTATTGAATGCATTTTGGTGAATGCATGTATATATTATATTGCATAGAAATGATTATGCTAACAAATGAAATGATGTGAGTACTTCTAATGCATAAATTTGAGAACACTTCAAGAGTTGTTAGATATTGCAACAAGAAAGTTGTAGGTTAAAATAGTCACATAATGATGAATTATGGAAAAGCTATGTCACGGAAATGAAGTAATAAAAAAATTTATGGATAGAAGATAAAAAAGATTGGTTGATAATACATGTTTCGAGAATGATGGGTTCATTCCATTTAATAGTTGAATTCCATTTAAAGTCAAGAATGGATGGAAGTAATTGAATTGTAGTTGTAAATAATTATGAGATTACTTTGTGATTTTTTGTAATTGTTTCCATGAAAATATATATATTGTAAATGAGATACTGATATTTTGATTGGTTGAGTGTAAATTGAGGAAAATTGCAAGAAGAGTAGTGCCAGATATGGAAATAATGTAATCCAATAAGGAAGATTGGTATCTACTACTACAAGAGCCAAACATTATGAATAAAAGCTCATGTTTGAAAATTTTGTTTTTCTGTATAACACAATTTTTGAAATTGGAATCTAAAAATTACTAGCAATCTATTTGGTTGTGTATAATTGAGAAAAAATTACAGGTAGAATGGTCTTGGATATGGCACGGATGTATGCCCATAAGGAATATTGATATCTACAGCTGCAAGATAAAAACATTATGAGCATAATCCTCGCGTCTTGGGAATTTTATTTCTTGTATAAAACAAATTTGAGAAATTAAAAAAAAAAGTTGTTATGATATGCTAATTGTTGGTTTAGGTGAGTGAAGGTTGAGAAAATTGCAAGAAGAATAGTATAGGGTATGGAACTGTTGTAAGACATAATAAATATCGATATATATTGTTTCAATATCCAAACGAATTATGATCGAGAAGCTCATGCTTGGGAAATTGTGTTTTCCTGTATAAAATAGATTTGACATTTAATGAGTAAAATTATTATGATGATATCTCATGATGAATATATGTTTGTAATAATTATGAGATGTTGGCTATTTGAAGTTGGAAGCTCGAGAAGAAGAGCACCAGGAGGGAATCGAGCTCAATGACAAAGGCATGGAATGAAGAAAGTCTAGTGGACTTGTTGCAGCTAGATTTCTTGGAGCTGGAAATATGAAACTTTCTGGCCAAGTGCATTGAATCCTTGAAGAGAAGTGGTACAACCTAAAGGATTGTAGAGCAGAGAATGGAGGCACACAACTTGGGTTGTGCAAGATGATAGGGAAGGAGAGATTGTTGGTGGGAATAACTACCAGAAATATAAATTGTGAAACTCATTACAAATGTTTTGGGATGGAGTGCCTATGCATGAATGTTTTTAGGTTGGAGTGCCTATGTATATGAGGATTTGGATGGAATACCTATGAATATTAAAGGATAGAGAGCCTAGATTTTTAATATTAAGAACATTTGTATGGTGTTGTGCATTGAGGACAATGAAAAAATAAGGTGAGGGGGATGTAACACCTCAGTTTTGATCCATAAAACTAGAATGTTTTACATAATTCTGACTTAGGTTGGTGAGACGGTAAAGTTAAAAAGGAGTAGGAGTGCCTAGGAAATGAAATACTTATATATATATATATATATATATATATATATATATAT